>JAODAL010062857.1:0-19539 GCA_025379985.1 Phyllomedusa bahiana | reverse complement strand
CCCACCAACATCATCTGACCAGTGAAAACAATTTAGAATAGGTTTGTATTTTAAATCAATGGCTATTCTCTAGATATAAGTACTATGTTCCAGCCAGTGCTGAATCTATGAATTAAATTGTGACCTACAACAAATAACTCAAGTTGGCCATACACATTGGATGGACATTGAAGAAACTCACTCATTTGGTGGGATTGGCTAACCATGCCAATCTGCCAATTGGCTAACTAATGTGTATGAGGTCCTGATTTTCTTCCAATTGCAGATATCAAGGAAAAGATTATTATTGCTTTCTCTAAATTCAGAAAACATGCACCAGGACAGAATTAGGCATGCATGTGGGGATGAAATGGGAGAAATATCTGTCTCCCATGTAAGCTTTTTGTCCAAGATCAACCTAAGATGTATGGCCACCTTCAGTCTTCAAGACCTATTTACAATGTACATTTTTGAGATCTCTTCTCAGAGACTGAGATCATGTTCTCTTGCACACCTTACTAATTTAAATGTACCTCCCTGGTATTGTGAAAGACAATTACTATTAGGGGACCTTGAGGACCAAATTTTAAGAAGACATGGCTAACAACACATTAACTGAGACACTTGTAGGCCTCTGAGGTACATAAATGTGCCGGATTGTAAGAATTGGCAAAGACATGGCAATTGGCAACTGATGGAGCCAAAAGTGTTAGGCTTCTCATATGGAGTACTTCTTTTAGGTGCAAATCTTTTTTAATTATGTCTTACAGTGTAGTACGATATTATTTCTGTCATAACCTACACCAGAAAACTAGAGAAACAACTTTCATACACCTAGGCCCCACTCTTATTTTCTTACTCCCTTTCTCCAAAAAACTTTAAATTTTTTTTTTTTTTTTCCATCTACGTTCTTTTTAGTGCTTTTTTTTTTTTTTTTTTTTTTTTTTTTTTGTGGAACAAGATGTAATGTTGTCATTGACCGTACCAATGATTTACTGGAAAACCGGAAAAAAAAAATTCTAAGTGGGGTGAAATTTGAAAAATACATACTTGGCCATATATGTAGCACTTTTGTTTTCATGACGTTTACATTGTGGTATAAATTATATTATCTGTAGTCTGCCGTTCGGTACAATTACAACAATACCAAATAAGTAGAGTTTTCATTATGTTTTAGTACTTTAAAAAAAAATAAAAAAACCTCTATTTTTTAACTTTGTATTGCTGTGCCATTTTCTGCATCCAATATCTTTTTTGTTTTCCCATATAGGGACCTTAATAAAGGTTCATTTTTGAGGACTGAAGTATAGTTTTTATTGATACCATTTTGGGACACATTCGATTTTTTTATCACTTTTTATTAAAAAATTTTGGGAAATGGGTTGGGACACTGGTACTTGTATTAGGATAAGTGTGCTGTAGGGGCAGGTTCGGGACAGGGGTGAGTGCCCTTTTTAGGGCGATTACCCTGTGGTTAGGGCTTGATAGGCCAAGTAGGTTCTTCTAGTGTATCTAGGGAAGTAATAGGAGTTCTAAGCTATAGAAACTTTTAATAGGCTTTAAGCTGCCAAAGCAACTGCTTGGCACCCTGCAATCCCTGTTGGAGATGACCGGAGAAAGGACTGGTGCATTGTTCACTGCAGACTTAATGACCGCAGCATCCAAAGGGTGGAAGAGTAAGGATTGGAGCCAACACCCGCTGCCAATGTAGTGGACTCAGCTAGTAAGCCCGCTCTGCAGCTCCTTACCGGCATTACCGGCATTACGAATTACCCACACATCATATGTCACTAAGTGGTAAAAATATATGCAGATTGTAGAAATAATAATTCTTTTTGCATCATTAAGATTTTTTCTTTTCTTCGTATAGATAATTTTTTAACGTCAATGTGGGCATAAGGAGCATGAAAACGGGTTAATGCATTATATTGATGGTGGGACATAGCAGGAGGTAAAGGCTAGCATTGGAAATCCCCTAGGTAAAAGCTTAGTGCTGGGGAGTAAGCACGTGACTGTGACACTGGTCCTCAGGCTCTGTACTGCTAGTTTGACAGTAGAAGTTGTGTTCATTAATTGAGGATTATAAGGGTCATCAAATCAAATAAGGATTTGTATATGACCTTTCCCCAGAGATTATCATCTTTTAGACAACATTAATGACATTTCTACTGATAAACTCGACTACTTATTATTACTATACCATTACACTATAAAAATGGCTTCCTGGCTGCAGATTTCAAGATGTGGATGATATAAACATCAACCTACTTGTCACATGGAGCTGTAATTAAATATGAGGTTGCAGAGCAGCATGTAATAATATCTAAAGAATGTCTATAAAGGCATTAACTGCTTTATTTGTTATGTATTGGTACAATAACAGCAACAGTAATTGCAGAGGAAACATTAGATCTTAGGCCTCGAGGATATGGTCATATTACTCATACATACTGTATTGATTCTTAATATACTGTAGCAACAATAGAATTATGATGGGCCCATACTGTTCTTATATACCATTTATATGTAGAATGCCACAATCTATAAAGAAAAACTAAAATTATGGCCTGCTACATTGCATGCCATATTTACACAGATCTTTAGGAAAACACAATACAGTTAGCTGGATTGTATGCTTTCTACTACTTCTAAAACAAATATAAGAAAAAGTATAGCTGTATAGTTGACCTAGCCGAGAACAAAAATTGGCAATTTTTCAAAGTAATGCTTATATATTTAATATAATTGTCTTTCAACCCTATACATATAAAGGGGTTGTCTCTCGACATTGATACATCTTACATCAGTCCTGTTTTCTTGGTTTCATTTTGAATTCAGGGGCGTGTTTACTGTCTTCTACTAGGCTGCAGTAGAAGCCAGGTCTGTAGCTATAGCAACCAGTGCTGGTAGCCAATCGTGAGAGATTGAACAGGTCTGTAGCTATAGCGACTTGAGGAGCTGATGCAGCCCATACAAGAGGGAATATCTCGGAATAAGTAGGACACTGTTAATCTACACATATTGCAAAGTGACTTGTTTTTTCAAGATCTTTAACATAAAAAACAATCCTTGTAGCGAGACAACCCCTTTAATGCATTGATTGTAAAATAATTCTAATCTTTCTGAATAAAAAACGTTATCTTGTTCTGCAAACCACGGCTCCACAGCATCAGTTACCATTTTGTTTGGCATAATTTTTAATTCTTTCAATGATTTTTTTAAGTTTCAAAAAGAGATAACAATCAGATGGTGCCAAATTAGGAGACAGTAGTGGATGATCAACAATTTCAAAGCTGATTTCACTGATATTTTTTTTGCAGGGCAATACAAGATTTGTGGACAAGCGTATTTTCCTGCAAAAGGAGATTTTGGAAAGTTTTCCTTCTCCTGTTTCCATAAGGTTGGTTGGTTGGTTGGTTGGTTGGTTGGCATAATATTTTCCTATGATTACATTTCCATGCCATGTTCAAAGCAAAACTTATGATATCTTTGTTCCAGAATATGGAGGCAAGAACTTTTAAAGCCGACTTATATGCACTAACTTTTTCAGCCAGAAGGTTTCCACTCCTTAGACATGTTTTTACTTTCTGGATCATAATGATGATTCTAGGTTTCATCGATTCTAACGAGGCGATCCAAAAAGTTAGATTTTTTATTATTATATTTAATGCAACTCCACCGAGCTGTTGTCATTGTGACATTTCAGTATCCATTTCATGGAAAGCTTTCTCATTTCCGATTCATTATGAATGACAAAAAAAAACACAATTGTATAAGATATTCAAATTCTCTGCTATGTGTTGTAGACCAATTTCTCCACTATCCAAAATCATATCAAGGACAACATAAATGTTTTCTTGCGTTAACATAGCAATTGGTCTCCCAGACCTCTTCTCATCTATAGCATTGTTTCTTCCACTTTTAAAATCAGCAACTGTGATTTTAATGGTTGATTAAGATGGACATTTATTTCCTAATGTTGTTAACATATCGTAATACAGTTTTTTTTTGCCAGAGAGTCCTTTCAAAAACAGATACTTTATGGCCAAAAAATTTTCCTGAAGTTCCAATCTTTACTTTTCGTAATCAAAATTTTAAAATAACATAACCTTTTCTGCTAAATCTCAGCATGTACACTTATCAGTTCATACTTTTTTTTAGATCTTTGCCTCTATGTTATCATAGATCTAGAACCAAGGTTGGATTTGACCATCAGGAGGCCAGAAAATTCTCCAGTGGGCCCCAAGCTCTAACACAATAATCTATCCTTATTATATTAGGACCCAAAGGTCTAGCAGAAGACAACACCAGATATCCAGTGGCATAGGTACACCTTTTGCCACCCTAAGCAGTCCCCGAATTTGCTGCCCCTTTTTTTACATACCACATCCCATTTTTCAAGCCCCTCCTCTTTTTACAAGCCTCTTCTCACATCCATAAACTTTCATTGCCAGTTTAAAAAATGTTTTTTTATGTCACAATATTTTAAGAGCCAAAACTTTTTTTTTAATATTTCCAGAGCTGTGTTAGGGTTTTTTATTTTGTGATAAATGTTGAGGTTTTCATTGATGCCATGTTGGTGTAGATAATAGTTTTTATCACTTTTTATTCTGTTTTTTTTCTAAGGCTGGATAAACAAAAAAATTCAATCTTGGCATTGTTTTGTTTTCTTTTTTCTTTCTGGTATTCACTGAATAGTTTTGTACATTGGATCATTATAGACATAGTGATACTTATGTGTACTCATTTTTTTTTAACAGTGTAAAACGTTTTGTATTGGAGAAACAGGGGATTTGTGTTTTTTATTTATTTTATTTGTTTAGACATTTATAATGTAATTGTAATTTTTTTATTATAGTCCCACTATGGGATTAGAGTATTCGATCATTTGATAACATTTATAATACACAGCAGTACATTGCTGTATTGCTGTGTATTGTGTCTGAGACAGGCAGTCTGTTAGACTCTGCCTCAAGGCAGGGCCTAATAGGCTTTTGTACATAGCAGACATGGAGGCCATTATTAAAGGGGTTTGTGTTGTTTCACAGAGCCACAGACAGCTTCAGATTCATGCTTTTTTCACTCTCTGGTTAGGCTATGGGTGGTTCATTAACAGGGATCAGCTATGTATTCGTAGATCTTCCATATGCACTGACATGAGTGCATAAGTGCAGGAGATGGAATCTATAGTGCAGAAGGCTTCAAAGAACACAATCAAAAGTAATTAATCTCCTTTGCTTGTTAGAGATAAAGCAAACTGTTCTCATGCTGCGGGCCGTCCTGTGGCAACGTCACTGCTTGCTCTCAGATAAGAGAAAGAGCAGAGAGAAAAGGGGAGAGCAAGACGGTAACCAGATAAACCTTTGTCTCCTGACCAGCGTATTTAAAAAAGTCTTGATTTAATGTCCCCTACATGTCAAAAACTAATCTTTGTAGCGAGACAACCTCTTTAAGCCTCTGGCTGCCATGGCAACCACTGGCTTCTCGCGACTATGCTGCGGGGGGTTCTGTTGAGTGACAAAGGGAGCCCTCTCTCTGTCAACTACTTAAATGCCACGCTGTTATTGACTGTGGCATATAAGGGGTTAACTATGGAAACTCTCTCTGGTCTCTGCTGTTGCATAGGGAGTATGGCTGTACATTACTGCTGGCTTCAGCTGTGGATGCTGAAGGCATCGATTCTGAGCCTGCACCATTCAAGTACTTGAAATATAAAGGGCCACATGTATGAAAACTGTCTAGGTCTAAAACTCACTTCGTTGCCCATAGCAACCAATCAGAGCTCCCCTCGCATTTTTCCAGAGCTCTATATGAAATGAGGGGGTGCTCTGATTGGTTTCTATGGGCAACAAAGTGAGTTTTTAGACCTTGACAGTTTTCATACATGTGGCTCACAGTGCCTGGGAAATTTTCCAACTCTTCTCGGCGTCCAGAAGGATTCCTTTTTCTGCTGGAATCTCCTGGAGGTTGCATGAGAGTTGTCAAGTATATAATAAAGTTATTGCCATACTGCCGCAAAAAGTGCCTCTCCCCCTTTCTCTTTCCCTAGTTACACAACCACAGATGAAGCCCTACAAGCACAAGTCCTGTATAGATGAGGGTTTGTCCAGGGAACTGTAAATTGACATTGTCTAGAATTGCACGGATATATGTATAAAATCTTGGACAAAAAAAGAAGAGAAAATAGAGGAGGATGTGGACAGCAGAAGTGAATAAATGTTAGTAACAAAGCTAGAAATTAAGGAAAAAAGGTCTTTTTAGCTATGGGGTATGTTGCGTATATTATGCAGCTCAGCCTCAGTTACATGATATAAGCAGAGAAGCAACACCTCTAAAGTAAAGTAGACCTTTGGTTTCTAATAACTAGACAACCCCTTTTAAGAGGTCAGAATTATAGCTATCCAAGTTAGGGAGAAAGCACAGTGCAATATGGTAAAACATTTCTCATATCTAAGGTTTGATTTTGTGGCAAAAAGTTGCTATTCATTGATTTCAAACTATACCTGCCATGCTCTATTTTTCATGTATTTGCACTACAGGGAATAAGAGCATTAAAATTTCAGTCCTGTCTGTAGAAATGAATGATTGACAGTGGAAGCCCTTAAGATCAATTTCTTTGAGGGGTTCAAACCTGAAGAAGTTATCCCTTCCAGCACCTACTCAGATCTGTAGCTCTTTGAAACCTAATTTATACAATTTTCTTTTTTCGTTTTGCAAGAAAAATGTAAAAATAAAAATACTAAATAAATGTAACATATTATTATTGTGCGTGATGTTTGCTGGATACAAAAAAAAAGAGAAAACAATGTAGGATGTAACATTTGCATTATAGCTTAAAATATTGTTAAACATATTGAGAGGTAAAACTGAGGAAGGAAAAAGGAGGAGATAGTGGGAAGGGTGGTCAAGAGAAAATGTAGTTACTATAGGTATAATCAGTACCTAAGAAAGCACATATCTAATATATCTAAAGGGCTAATTTACAGTCATCACAGCTCAAAACTCCTGAAGTAATCCCAAGGTTTCCATATTAGGACAACAAAGGTTATATAGGTCGGCTGTGCAATCTCTTCCTGTCTTCACATTTAATTACATTTATTTATTCTGTGGGTGATGTTGTAAGGATCTATTGAGTATGGGAAAACTATGACCCTGGCTATCTCAGGTGATGTTATACTCGATTCACATCACAATTCAGCCTCTATCTGTGGTATCCATTGGGTTCTTAAAAAATATCCTGATGGATAACGCAATGGGGCTGTGATGAGGCCAAAGGGATCTCCAGGGCAAACATGGTAAAAATTGAACTTTGCCCTTTTTCCATTATACCAGTCTCAGTATACAAATGTAGCAAATGAAGTTTAATTAAGACTATGTTTATTCCAACATTTCCTACATCCCCATCATGGCATTGCTGTGGTCTCTGGCAGGAGAACTCTTTCAATGTATCCTGGTGGATACCACAAATGGAGGACAACAATGTGATATGAATGGGGGACTGAAGGGTTCTCAGTTACAGACAGTTTCTACTTGTTTTAAGGAACCCTTGACAGTAAACTGATCCTCTGCTGGGTTCTCCAGCAATTAGCTGTTATCTGTGGAGAGAACTAGCAGTAAGTTTAAATGTTTCTGCAGTGTCATCATCAGGTAAATTAAGCATTACCCATTGCCCACTAAAATCAACAGGCTATCTGTGTAAGAATGGACAGGAACGGTCCTCTAGACTAAGAGAAACTCTTTGTACATACTCTCCACTCTCATCAAGAGATAAGGTTCATGAATTCAGGACCTTTCGACCCCATACAGATTGCATATGTAGTTGCCACCACATGTTGGTTGTTCCACACGCATCTTATGTATTTTATTATGAAGGTTCAACTAACATATTGCATGTGCTATTTTCAGATTTACTCTTTTAAGTTTATAGCTATATAACCATAAAGGGTGGTGGGGTCACTGTGACCTCATGGTACTGTGTGTGTAATAAGGCAATAATTCTATTCTGATAATTTAGTCCCAGCCTTCTAGCTTTATTTTGATGATTCAATGTTGTCCATAATTTCCACATGGACAAGTCAAAATATGAAATATTAACCCCTTAAGGACCCAGCCAGTTTTGGCCTTACTGACACAGCCCTGTTTTTGAAATCTGACATGTGTCACTTTATGTGAGAATAACTTTTTTACACTTTTACCTATCCATTTGATTGAGAGACTGTTTTCTCGTGACACATTGTGCTTTAAACCCCTTAAGCCCTTAGACGTATCCATTACGTCCAGGTCGTTTGGGGGTTCACGCACCTGGACGTATGGTACGGCCCCTGGGTTCACGCGAATTCCTAAAGCAGAGTTTGGCCCCGATGGGGCGCGGGGTGTCAGCTGTTTTATTTCAGCTGACATCCCGCAGCTTCGGCCCGACCCCGGATCGCCCCGGGTGGGGCGGTTAAACCCCTTAATTATCGCACGATCGGGTCGCAATTAAACTAAGAGAGACGCAGGAGGAGATCACTCCTCCTGCTTCTCTGTCGGCGGCAGCGCGCACGGATCGCTCATCCGTGCAGCTCCTGCCCTCTGACAGACAGCAGGAAGGCATAGAATGCCTTCCGGGGTTTTCTGTGACGTCACGATGCCCGGCCGTGCCCTGTGGCATGGCCCGGCATCGTGACTGACAGTTGTCATAGGAACCAAGTCATAGCAACAAGCTGTGCAATGGTTCCTATTGAATGAGAGATCTAAGATCTCTCATTCAAATTCCCTATGGGGAAAAGTAAAAAAAAAAATGAGAAAAAGTACAAAACAGTGAAAAACAAGTAAAACACAAACCGAATATAAAATAAAAATACGTGCACCGGGCCCCTTTTCCCCTTTCAAACGCCAAAACGCCCCAAAAAAGTCAAAAATAAATAAAGTACCCATATTTGGTATTGCCGCGTGCGTAAGACCCGCCCCATAAATCTGTCATGTTAATTAACCAGACGGTTTAACGCTGTATAAAAAAAAAACCCCAAAAAAAAATCACAGAATTAAGATTATTGTTCATCCGCAAACACATAAAATGGAAAAAAAAAACGATCAGAAACTCATATAAAAGCCAAAGTAGTACAAATTAAAAAGTCAGTTCATCCGGCACAAAAAAAAATCCTTATACAGCTCTGTATACGAAAAAAAAAAAAAAATGTATAGCTCTCAGAAGATAGCGATGCATAAATATTGTTTTCAACACACTAAAAACACTTTTCTTTTTTTTTAAAGTGCTTCAACTTGAAAAAACTATATAAATGGGTATCGCCATAATCGTAGCGACCCAAAAAAGTAAGCTAACTTATCACGGATACTGCACGGTGAGCCCTGTTAAAAATAAAAATAAAAAACACTATTAGGATTGCAGTAATTTTCTTCACCCTGGCCCCAAAAAAATGGGTTAAAAGGGGGGAATCAAAAGGGGCCTTGCCCCCCCAAAAAAATGAATAAAAAAAATTTCAATTTGATCTCCAAAAAAAAAAATTTCCCTACACAGCCCCCAAGCACTGAAAAATTTAAAAGTTAGGGGGTTTTCGGGATTTAGGGCGATGAAAAAAACGTATCTTCCTGGTTAAAAAAAGTGTTTTTATTGTGTAAAAGCTTTAAAACAAAAAAAATTTTAAAACAAATTGGGTTTATCGGGGGTAATTGAAATTTGCCCGGGTGGTAAAGCTACCATGCCCATAATACCGAAACCGGGAAAACCCCCATAAAAAAAAAAAACGTCCCAAATTTATTGCTGTTTTTTTTTTTCTTCATATAAAAAAACCAAAAAAAAATTAATTTGGCCCCAAATTAAAAAAAACTTCAACTAACCCGCAAGAAAAAAAGCCCATACACAGCTTCCCAAAACAGAAAAAAAAAAAAATTTAAGGGGCTGTAAAGAATGGGGACAACAAAAAAACGAAAATTTTTTTTTTTAGACGTTTTTACTTTTTGAAAAAGAAAATAAAACAGGGGAAAAATATTTTTAAAATCTATATCATTGTAATTGTCCCGGGACCCCCTATTTTTAAAAGTTATCACATCATTTACACTTTCACGGGGAATTTTGTGTAAAAAATTTAAAACTCAAAAAACAATGAATCCCAAAAAGCCCTTTTCCAAAACCCCCAAATTTTTATTGCCCAAAAGCTTAAAAAAAAAATTTGGAACACCCCGTTGAGATTCCCCGGGGGTGTTTTAAACCCAAAAAAGGGGCCCAATTTTGGAAGGGGTTTTGCCTGTTTGCTTTCTTTTTGGGGGGTTTTCAAAAAGCGGGCATGGCCCCCCCAAAAAAATCTGCGTTCCAAAAACCAAATAGGCCCCCCTCCCTTTTTACGCCCCGTCATTTCGCCCAAAAAGCAGTTCCACCCCCCAAAGTAGGGTATTGCGAACTTGGAAAAAAAATTGCTTAAAAAAGTTTTAGGGTTCTTTTTTTTCCCGGTTTTCCCTTTTTAAAATTTTGAAACATTTTAAGCTAAAATTTTAAAATTATTGAAAAAAAAATTTTTTTTTTTAATTTTCCAGCCTTATGCTAAAAAAAAAGGGTTTTGAAACCTGTGGGGTCTTTATACTCAATCCAACCCTGGTTTAAAATTCATTAAGGGGTGGGGTTTCCAATATTTCCGGGCTAAATTTTGGGGGGGTTTTTTTAAGTTTTTAGCACCCCTTTGGGTGTCCCCCCCAAACCTGAAATGGGCGCTTCCAAAAAAAAATCGTAATTTAAAAAAAGAGGGGCCCCAGGAGTATAGTAGGTGTCCCCCTTTTTCTTTGGGGTTATGGGTGAGCCAAATAATTTTCAATTTGGGCCCCTTTTGGGATATCTCTAAAAAAGGGGGGACCTGGGGGAAATTTAAAATTTTTAAATTGGGATTTCTAGTCAAACCCCTTTTCCCTATTCAATGAAATTAAGGGGAAAATTTAAAAAAAAAATCTGCAAAATAGTGAAAATTTTGAAAATTTTACTCCCCCTTTGCTTTAATTTTTGTGAAATATTAAAGGGGTTTTTTCAAACTTTTTTTAAAAAAAATGTTGTAAAAAAATTTAAGGGGTCTAGTTTCTAGATGGCGGAAATTATGGGGGGTTCTAAAATGAGGCCCCTCAAAGCCCCGCCCCATTTTCCCTTTATTATTGGAAATTTTTTGGAAAAAGTGGAATAAAATTACACTTTTTTTTCTAAGCCCCCAAAGTTAAAAAAAAAACCCTTTTTTTAAAAAAAATCCAATATGTTGGCCTATTAAGCGGATTATTTTGGGGGGAAAAATTTAAGGGCCCAGAAATTTTGCAACTTTCAAAATCAAAATTTTTTTTTTTTTCCAAAAATTTTTTTCCCAATAAAATTTTTTTTTTTTCTTTTTCCCAACAAAAAAACAAGGATTGTATGGATAAAAATTTTTTTTTCTAATTTAAACACAATGTGTCACAGAAAACAATCTCTAAAATCACATGAAAAGGTAAAACTGTAAAAAAAGGGTTTATTTCCCCACATAAATTAAACCCTATCAGTTTTAAAAAAATAGGGCGTGTCGGGAAGGTAAAAAACGGCTGGGTCCTTAAGGGGTTAAGTTGGTAAAAAAAAATTTTTATCCATAAAACCCTTGTTTGTTTGTAAAAAAAAAATCAAAATTTTAAATAAAAAATTTTTTGGAAAAAAATTTTTTTGTTTTTGGGAAAGTTCCAAAATTTCTTTTGTGAAAAGACAGAAAATTTTTATTCCCAACAAAATGGGTTTAAAAATTTGCATCTACCATATGTCCAAAAATAGGTTGGCATATTTTTTAAGGGCCCTTTTTTTTTTTATGACTTTAGAGGGCTTAGAAATTTGGAAGTAATTCTCACTTTTTCCCAAGGGAAAAATTTTCCCAAAAACCCTTTTTTTTTTTAAAAGGGACCTTTCCCAAATTTTGGGGACGTGGCTTTGGGGGGGCCTGTATGTTAGATACCCCCAAAAATAAACCCTTCTAAAAAAACGGCCCCCTTAAAAAATTTAAAAACATTGTTTAAAAGTTTGATAACCCCTTTAGGTATTTCCCCAAAAATTTAAAAGCAAGGGGAAGGAAAATTTTTCTAAATTTCACAATTTTTTGCAGTTTTTTTTCAATTTTTATCCATTATTCACTGGAATACGGTAAATGGGACGGGGAAAATGCAACTTAATATAAAAATTTCCCCCAGGCCCAACCATTTTTTAGAGATATCCCATATTAGCCCTAGGCTTTTTTTAGCTAAAACCATAAGCCCCAGAATAGGGGGGAGCACCTATTTTGGACTCGGGGGGTTCTCATTTTAAAATGCGATTTTTTTTTTGGGCCCCATTTCAGGTTTGGGGACGCCCAAAGGGTATTTAAAAATTTAAAATTAAACACCCCTAAAAAAAAACCCCATATTGGAAAACAAAAAACCCTTAAAGGGTATTTTATACAGGGGTCGTAAAGTTATCGAACCCCAAAATGTGATTCAAAATTTTTTTTTTTGGGCATTAGGCTGTGGGCCTTTGTCGCTTTTTGAAAAAGCCCCCAAAGAACCAGAACAGGTGAAATCTTCCAAAAGTGCCCCATTTTAGTTTCCCAACCCCCCTTCCATGGCCCAAAATTAGGGGTGAGGGGTGTTTATAAAAAAACCCAAAGGTTTTCCATCTTTTTTTTTAGCTTTTGGGGCCATAAAAAGGGGGGGGGGTTTTAAAAGCGTTCCCCATTTTTTTTTTGGGTACAATTTTACAGCTTCGCCGTGCAGAAAAAATTGATTTTGATAACTTTATTAGGGGGGGTGGGGTAAAATTTTGCAATGGTATAAATTTTTATATTTTTTATTACTTTTATTTCCCAATAAAAAATTGCTTTTTATGTTGCCTATTCTGACTGTCATAACTTTTTTTTTTTGCTGTTTGCAGAGCTGTGTGGGCCTTTTTTTTTTGGGGGGGTAAATTTGATGTTTTTTATTGGTCCCCCTTTTTTTTGGGGTGCATATAACATTTTTTTTCACTTTTTTTTTAAAGGGTTTTTTTGTAAAGCTTTTTTGAAAAAAATACAGCAGTCCCGGGTTTTGTTTTTTTTTTTTTATTTTTTTTTCGGTCACTCTGCATTAGATCTGCCCCTGCTGCTTTATCGCAGTGGGTTTTCGATTACAAAAAATCCCCAAATTTTGTATATTTCTTTTTTTTTTTTACTGCTTTTAAATCAAAAAAACACTTTTTTTTTTCAAAAGGAAAAAAACTTTTTTGGGCATCTTTCCATTGTCTAAAGCCATAACTTTTTTTTTTCGGTGAAGGGACTGTGTACAGGCTTTTTTTGGGGGGGTAAATTTTTCCGTTTTTATTGGTATCTTTTTTTGGGGGGAAAAGGACTTTTTGATCATTTTTAAAACCTTTTTTTGGGAAAGGGCCAAGAGTGAAGAAAATACTGCAATCTTAGTAGAGTTTTTTATTTTTATTTTTAACAGCGCTCACTGTGCAGTATCCGTAATAATTTTAGCTTTACTCTTTGGGTCGCTAATTTTATGGCGATACCCAAATTATATATTTTTTTTTATGTTGAAGCACTTTAAAAAAAAAAGTGTTTTAGTGGGGAAAAAGAAATATTTATGCATCATTATCTTCTGAGAGCCATAACTTTTTTATTTTTCCGTATACAGAGCTGTGTTAGGACTTTTTTTTTTGCGGGATGAACTGAAGTTTTAATTGGTACAACGTTGGCGTTTATAGGAGTTTTTGATCATTTTTATTCCATTTTATGTGCTGCGGGATGAACAAAAATCTTAATTCTGTGATTGTTTTTTTGGGTTTATTTTTACGCCGTTCACCGTACGGGTAAATTAACATGACAGATTTATAGGGCAGGTCGTTACACACGCGGCGATACCAAATATGGGTACTTTATTTATTTTATGGCATTTGTAAAGGGGAAAAGGGCGGTGTACGTGTTTTTTATTTTATTTTTCGTGTTTGTTTTTTTACATGTTTTTCACTATTTTTACTTTTTTTTACTTTTTCACATTTTTTGTTTTATTTTTCCCCATAGGGGATTTGAATGAGAGATCTTCAGATCCCTCATTCAATAGGAATCAGTAATAGCCTGTGGCTGTGTACGGGGTTCCCTATGACAACTGTTAGTCACGATGCCGGGCCATGCCCACAGGGCACGGCCGGGCATCGTGATGTCACAGACAACCCGGAAGGCATTCTATGCCTTCCGTGCTGTCTGTCAGTACACAGCAGCCGCACGATCGTGCGCTGCCACACGAAGAGACGCAGGAGGAGCGATCTCCTCCTGCGTCTTCCTTAGTTATTGCGATCCAATGGTCGCGATAATTAAGGGGCTAACCGCCCCCCCCCCCCGGAGTGATCTCGGGTCGGGGCCGACACAGCGGGATGTCAGCTGTAATATACAGCTGACACCCCGCGCCGATCGCGCGAACTCTGCTTTAGAGTTTGTGCGATCCTCAGGACGTATGCATTATGGAAAAAATTAAAAGGGTCCTAGGTCCCTTTTAAAGGGGGTTAAGCATAAAAACGTAAGAACAAAAGTTCAAAACAGTAGTTCACTGAAGTTAATTTCAAAAGTGAAAATTGCACATTTCTATTACTCCACACAATATATGATGTAAATGTCAATTCTTCACATGTTTATTAAACATCCCGACATCGAAAAAAGGGCAAAGAACAACTGAAGGGGTGTGTTTCATTGTTTCATTGTTTAAATAAATCATGACCAAAATAAATGATGGTGGAATAATTTTGACCCCATGGTACCTCTAGTGATTTTTGTTTTCATGCTACCAGACAAGGGTTAAAATGGTTGTCTCATTACACTCACTACAAAGATTAGCTTCTAACATGTAAGGACAATTACTGCAGAATTTTTCTAGATACATCGGTCTTTTGGTTTTAATTTAGTCAGGAGATAAGAGAGATTTTATCTGCTCTGAGTGCACACATGTTTCTATGGTTATCTTTGACCATACCTCTGCTATCTGATGAGCTATCTGATGTCACCATGGTCTGGAGAGTTCACTCTAATCAGACTAATTATCTCTAACAAGATTACAAGATTTGTTTCCTGAAGATTACATCTCCTTAGCTTTTTCTTTGCAATGTCTTAGCTAGTAACAGAGAAGCTAAATATGCTAATCACTGATATAGAACCACACACATCCTTACAAGACAGAATGCATGAAAAGTTAGTTCTGACTGTGAAACTATATGGTGAAAACAACCCTTTAAATTATAATATTTGAAGGTGTCTTTGATATCCTGAGAGACCAAATAACGGGGTGCTGTAGACTGGATATGTTTGATGATAATCTTAAATATGCATGACCAAAATACACTATTATTATTATTATTTATTTTAAAGCGCCATTAGTTCCAGGGCCATGTACATTCGAGGGGGTTACATACATAACATAAGTCAAATGAGTACAATGATAAGTGATGAATGATAATTGGCATAACAGAGGGGGAGAGGACCCTACCCATGTGGGCTTACAATCTACAAGTGGGCCATAGGTATGTAAACTGTCTATGTCTAAAACTCACTTTGTTGCCCATAACAACCAATCAGAGCTCCCCTCTCATTTTTCCAGAGCACTATATAAAATGAAAGGGACACTCTGATTGGTTGCTATGGGCAACAAAGTGAGTTTTAGACATAGACAGTTTTCATACATATGGCCCTATGTATGCACAAAGGAGTAAACCACGCTGGGATTAGGTAACAAGTAGCAGTACTTTATATACATTTTTCTGTAATGAACCAAGGTTTCTTGTAGAATGTAAGTTGTTTATAATTCTTTATAATTTCTTCTTTTTAGAGGAGTTGACCTTTGAGAGAACAATTCTAAATTGATAGTACAAATATCTATGTTTCTTTTTCTGAATAGTCACCTGTCTATTTATAGATAATTACACAAAAATCCTAACCAATCTACAAGTCTTTTTCCCACTTCATTTGTAAGTCAAATGTAATTCAGGATGAGATATGCAAAGAGTAAAATATGCAAATATGTCATATTCAGAGATTTTTCCATTATCCCATTGTTTATGGTTAATAAGCTCAGATCGGCAGCATTGTTCCTCAGTTCATGCAGTGGGAAGGCATGGTACAATAACATGTAGAATGTAAGAAAAGATTAGATTTAAAAGGTGTGATATTATGTCTGTACTAATAATATAACACAAGTATGTCACATCTAAGAGAAGACAATGAAATGATGGATTCACGATGCAGAAAAGAACTGGTGAAAAAAACCCATTAGTTATTAAAATTGTCGAGTTTATTTATAGCTATCCTGAGATTTGAAAATGTGTTTAAAAGTTAGTAAGAGGAACATAGAATCGCACCTTTGAGGTCAGGTAGAGATATTGCGCCTGTAGTTAAACATGACACAGCAATGCCTCTATGAGTTTTATGGTTTTCTTGGAAAAATGAACAGCTCATGACTCTTGAGTCCTATTGTGCTGCTTCTTGTTTTGAGGCCAGCTCGTAGATGATTGTACTTCAATGTATTACCTTCTGTCACTCAGCCCCAGGGAATGGCATGGCATGCTGACATCACAAAGAGCCTGGGGGCCTTTGTTGGGTCTCATTGCAATCATTGCAAACAGAGTTAGTGGACACAGGAAGCCCTCCCCCTGCATCAAACTCTGCAGATGCACGCTTTTGACCATGGCATTCAAAAGGTTAAACAGTCAGGATTGCAGTAAACTCCAGTCCCAGTCTCAGCTCAGGGACTCTTAGCTTTTAATTGGAACAGGAGATTGGTCATCTTCAGTAGCAATCTAAAACTTGGACAGCATGCAGTGGGTGTTTGGCATATTGCAGTCCCTTTCCAACTATGATGTACCATTACTAGAGATGGGTGAATCGATTCTAACGAAATGGAATTCGTTTAGAGTTTCAGGAAAACTTAGGTTCTGCACGAAGCCGAAGTTTAGGGTGATTCGCAGGAAAGAAGCTTCTTTCTTTTTGTAAAATGGCCGCGAGCACATGGCGTTACATGGCGGGTGGGTGTACCTCAGTCCCATATATGCCTCAGTTACATCTGGTTGTTCTGTAGGGTATTTAATACCCAAGGGGTGGGTTAATTTGCACTAAAATACAGGGTGTCTTTTTTTTATTTTGTCCCATATACGCCTAAATTACATATGATTTTTCTGTAGGGTATTTCATACCAAAGGCTTAATTTCTTGATTGTGGTGTAATTTGGACTAAAATACAGGGTGTCTGTATTTTTTGGTCCTATATACGCCTAAATTACATATGGTTATTCCGTAGGGTATTTCATACCAAAGGCTTCATTTAACTTCTTGATTGTGGGGTAATTTGGACAATAATACAGGGTGTTTGTATTTTTTGGTCCTATATACGCCTAAATTACATCTGGTTTTTCTGTAGGGTATTTCATACCAAAGGCATAATTTAACTTATTGATTGTGGGGTAATTTGGACTAAAATACAGGGTGTTTGTAATTGTTGGTCCTATTTAAGCCTAAATTACATCTGGTTGTTCTGTAGGGTATTTCATACCAAAGGCTTAATTTAGCTTCTTCATGGTGGGGTAATTTGGACTAAACTACAGGGTGTCTGTATTTTTGGTCCCATATACGCCTTATTTACATCTGGTTTTTCAGTAGGGTATTTCATATCAAAGACTTAATTTAACTTCTTGATTTTGGGGTAATTTGGACTAAAATACAGGGTGTCTGTATTTTTTGGTCCTATATAGTGTTGAGCGATTACGTTGGCCATCGACATCGGTCGATGGTCGATAGTCGGCCATCATCGACAAGATAGTCGATAGTCGATGGTAGATTATGATCGATGACCATTAAAGTCTATGGGAGAGCAACAACACCTTCATTCTTACACCCAAACAGGGCTGGAGAAGCTGGAATTAACATCCACAACAGTCAAATGGATACGTGCTACATCTTAGGCAACACACTTAGGTTATAAAAGCCACAGAAAAAAAATCACAGACCATTCACTATCCCTGTCTTGCACCACAGCATGAGCCTTAAACCTGCATGACCCACAAATTAAAAAGTGCCAGAAGGCAGTATGATTTGAACCATCATTGTACTTGAACTGGACATTGAATATCCCTGTCCTGAAACGCAGCATGAGCCCCAAACCTGCATGACCCCCAGATTTAAAAAGTGCCGGAAAAAGGAGTCTTTCAACCACCATTTTAGTTGAACTGGACATTAACTATATCTGTCCTGTACCGCAGTATGACCATTAAACCTGTCTGACCCACAGATTAAAAAGTGCTGGGAAAAGGAGTCTTTCAACCACCATTTTAGTTTCACTGGACATATACTGTCCTTGTCCTGGGTAGCGCTTGCCCCTCCGTATGAGTGCGGACCAATTGAGCTTCACTTGGAAATACTGGTGGTTAACGCTCCTGTTCCACCCAGGTGACCTTTTTCTTGGCATTCTTTTTCTCATTTACTCAACGTGCTGGAGGAAATTTGTCTCTGTATTTGTTCTCTGTCCGTGCTCCATACTCCATGTCCTCTGAATAACCTACATCTGGTCAAGTTTTTCCTGTACCTCCTTGTACAATTCAGAGGAATTTTTTTTACCAGCTATTTGTACATGCAAGTTTTTTAGTAGTTTAATTCTAGAAAACACATTTTTTAAAATATGATGGAATCCCACCATGTCTTTGTTTCTCTTTTTTTATTTGTATTAAATGGTTGTCTCAATACAGGGATTGATAGCTATGTTAAAGATCTTGCAAAAACAAGTCATTTTGCAATATGTGTCCATTAACAGTGTCCTACCGGGGGCGTGGCCGGAAGCCACAGGAGATGGACGCCTGAGTGCAGAGCTCCTAAGAAGACGGCCGTAAAATTCGAGATAGCCCTGCGATTTCACACCCTAAATGGGTAAAAGGAGAATTCACCTGCAGCGGAACACTCCTGGAAGGTCTTCATCTCGCCCGGCGGCGGTCACAGCACTAGACGTGTTCTTACAGCGATCCCGGCCGGCCGCCGCACTTCCGCCCGACTCCACTGCAGAGCAGCCGGACGGACGGGAACAGCATCAAGTACTGCGATCTGGCCCAGGCCTGCATACCTCCCCCCTAGACGTGCCTCTGCCTCACTCTCTGCTCCCACAGCCACAACGCTCATAAGCGGCCAAGGCTGCTTCTGGGGCCTCACAGGCTAAACTCCCAAGGGCTCAGCAGGCTCCACTGTCCACCTCCCAGGACTATTAACCCCTTCTGGTCTCCCTCCCAGCAAGCAAGGAGGATCAGGGGTGGCTGGGAGTCATGATTCACCAGCTCACTCCTATAATATGGACTCTGGCAGCGGTCCCCAATCATGGCAGGGGTCCCCTGCATTCTCTCCTGCCCCTCATAGCCCTGAGCTCTCTCAACCTCCGCCATGGGCTGAGCTGATCCATCACCTTCCTACCAGAGAGGAGCTGAAACTCCTTTTGACTAATGTTATCAACGCCAATAAGGAGGAAATAGCTGTGCTCAGACAAGATATTAAAATGATGGCTTCTAGGGTTGGAGACCCGTTAGACGACCATGCAATACCCGGGATAT
>JAODAL010062856.1:0-19540 GCA_025379985.1 Phyllomedusa bahiana | reverse complement strand
TTTTATTGATACATTATTAAAAGTTATGTTTTAACTATATCTACACCCATAGGCATTCGTTATCTCGGTAGTTTGTTTGTCCTGATTCCCTATATAATAATTTTTGAAGAAACATGATATATGTGATTAAGTACGGTCAAGTGGATATAGCACAGTTGAATATATGACTATGGAAGCATCAGAGTTCATATATGTGTTTTGTTTTTGTTTTTTTTGTTTTTTGCCCTCCCTTCCCTCTCCCTCGCGCCCTTCCCCCCTCCCCTCTCCTCTCCCCCTTTTGCCTCTACGTTTTTCCTCATTGTCCCTGGGTCCTGTAATGATGACAGATATTCATCACGTGAGGCCACGGTTTCTATTTAACAAATTAGGGATGCATGTATATTGCTTTTTGCAAGGGACTATTCATGTATGTACTCATGTATGTAGAGATTTATTGTTCCTGCTTGCGGCGCTGGTCTAGTGCGAGGCGGATGCAGCTGGATGTGGTGGCATTTGAGGATACTGGAGTTCTTACATGCTCCCATTGTGATGTGGTGGATTGAGTGGCTGGCTGTAAGCCGTGAGAGAGAGTCTTCAATGGGGAACTTGTGAGGTCAGACTGTGGGAGGCAGGAAGGGCTAGCCCATAGAGCCTACAGTATTATTAAAATGAGTATGAATATTACATGTGAAAGAGAAGTAGTTTATGAATATAGTCTTGAGACAATACTATACAATGCAGTGGAACATGTATTTGATGGGGCCTGCAGCTCTATTGGAATGAATATGCATATTACATACATAGGAGAAGAGCTTTATGGGAGGATAATATGACAGTGGTCTATTGTACAGTGGAGTTGATATTCCCAATGAATATGCATATTAGATATTGAAGAGAAGGGGCTTATGGGAATTGACAAAGATGGCAGTGTGCTGTGTAATGTGATACCTAGTCTGCTTGGTTCATTCTGGGTGAGGCACACAGTTGCAATAATATGAGAGAAGTGAGATGGAAGCCCATCACAGTCAGGGCTGAGGTGTTTGTTGGTGCAGTGCATTGGCACGGGCAGTACGGGCACGGGCAAGCCCGTTATGGAGATGGTGAATTTTACTGAAGGTTGTTGGCTCATAAGAGCATGGTGGCAGCTTTAGCAGGACATGTTATGAGTGTGCGTGCGCGGAAGGGGGGAGTGGGCTTTATGTGGATTCTCTGATGCTAATTGGTGAGCACCTGAATGGGGTGTTTACCTAACATGATATAAAAGGAAGTGAGCTCAGACCACATGTGATCGGACCTCTAAGCCTTGATAAAGCCAGGTTAGCTGGCGAAACATGTCGGCGAGGTCAGGCATGACGTTTTAAATTGTGTTCTCTCACCTCTGTCTACAAGTGTCACCTGCTGCAGACGGTGTCACAAGGGGGCCTTATTTGTTCTGTGTCTATGAGTTTAGGGACGACTGCCCAAAAGTATTGGCTTGGATCCGTTACTGAAGCTAGTACTTTGCTATAGATATAGGGCCTCTCCTGTTAATAGTGGGGTTCCACCAGACTTGATGATAAAAAAGGGAGTTATTCCCTCTTTCAGAAGCAAAAGGGTTAAATTGATGAGGATAGAATCGGGTTTTTAAATAGTGTGTATAGAGGTTAAGAGTTAGATATAATAAAAGTTATGTTTTAGTGTTTAATAGATAGAGAACTGATAGAGTTTAAGTTTGCCTATGGCAAAATAGTAAATATAGTGAGGTGTTTTGAGACACAGGATATCTTTTGGATTTACCACTTCCACCTACAGCAGACACGCTCTTCTGGGTAGCTGGAAGAAACTCAGTGTTAATAAGAGATACTCCAGCACCTGTGTCAATAAGGAAAGGGACCTTTATGCCATCTATTCACAAGTAACCATAGGCTCCTGTGGGGAAGAAGATGCATTACTGGAAAATAAAAGAGGTTAGAAAGATCGAGGGGCGAGTCTGGAGGGTCCTCAGTGTCCAGAGGGTCCTCAGTGTCCCCGTCTATTTCAAAATTGTTCTTTTTGCAGCTTGACTGGGGTTATTCGGAGTTCCCTTTTGCGGTTGTTGGCACTGTCTTGGGGTAATGCCCAGTTTCTTGACAATTGAAACATCTGAAGTTTGCAGGGGGCCGGGTTGGGATAAAAGGTGGTGGGCGTTTGGAGAAAGGTTAGACCTGCCCCTCCCTCAAGGGGTTTCAAACACCTGAGAATGTGGAGGGAGGGACATAGCCATATGGAGAAGCGTACATGTACGCCCTTCCTTATTCCTCCTAATTCTATCCTCTTTTTTTGTTAAGTTTGAAGTTCATCAACTTCTCCTCTTTCTTTACCTTTGCATTTTCTAAATTGATCTCATGATCATATAACTCCTTAGGATTTCTGACATCTCCATTGACTTCCAGTGTGGCAATTGAATGGTTAACCTGGTATACAAATGTTTCAACAGACCTTGGACAAAAGTTTGCAATAGTAAAGGTTGTACTGCACGTACATTGTTTAAATTTTGATCCCCACTATTTTCTTTAACAAGCTTTTTTAAATCTATAATGGTATTCCCGTACAGACTCTTTAACCAGCTGTTGTATATCATTAATAGCTTTCCAATCTGCCTCCTTTTTAAATTCGTCAAAAAAAGTTTCTGGTTATTATGTTCCATGTTATCTGAACATCACCGCTAAAATCTGGGTCTTTCATCAAAAGCTGTGTTTTTAAGGAGATTCTTGTTGTTCATGGTGTGAAAATAAAATTTGCAATAATTGTACAATGTCCTGTCCTATCATGTTGTGGGTGATACACATTTTATTTATCAACTTCCCAGGCTTCCTGTTGGTTCTTTTTGTAATCCCCAACTTTTTTTAGCTAACTGAAATAAATCAATTGGGTGCATAAGGCCTTCTCATGGTCCACTCTTCCTTTTTTGGGCCTGTAAGGACCTTTTAAAGGGGTTTAACTTCTCTGCTCCTGTTCCCTGTTGTGCTTAAAACTTGCTTATCTTGTCTTGTTCCTCCCCCCTCTTTGATGTTAGCAAGCATCTATATGTGTATACCTGGTCCCATTAATGGGCTTTGTGCATGTGTCTCATATGGGGGTGGATGTGCTGTTAACGTGTGATGGATGTTTTTGTGCAATGGGTGTATGTTCCTGTAATTGAAGGATCATCTCCTATTGTGTATTTTCTCTTTGATGGGTGAAAACTACAGCTCCTTGGCCCCCTTCTAGAGATTCTATAAAGGGGGCACTTGGATTTACCTGAGTTAAGGGGGAGGAAGACCTAGCAGGTCAGGAAAATATTCCTCAATAGAACTATCTGATGTTTTGGGGGTTTTTGCAATGAAGTGTCTGCTCGGTAGAGGTGCTGGTGTCAGGGGTACTTGAATCATCTTTAGCAAGTGCTACTGTAGGTCTCTCTTTATTTGAGACCGCATGCTCTGTTTCTAAGCATGTAAACATGTCATCCTCAGCATATCTACAATGTTCATTAGCTTTTGTGGTTTATCAATACTTTTTGTACCCGTACCACCATCTGAAGGTTTTTGGTTAGTATCAAGAGGTGTAGCAGTGTCAGTGGTGTTAATTATGGGTTTTCAGTGTTATCTGAGGTGTCCCCTGAAGCTAACAACTGCGTTTTGGCTTCACCTATCCAATTGCAAAAACATTTCCATTTCTTTCTGTTCTTTACAACAAGAAGCATCTTCTGTAATGGGCTCTAAATCCCATGTACCTTCTTGAGGTAAATCAGGTATACACAATCGCCATTTACTCCAAAAATGATGTATGTCTACCCCATATATTTTAGCATATGGGTCATAGGGTTCCTCCGGTATATAGGATGTACTTATTCCTATCTGGGGGCACATCAAACGTGTTCTTTCTGCAAGTTGATGACACCCTTCCCCATGTTATGAAGTCCTTATTAACCAAGGAATAGTAAACCCCCCTCGTCAGATGGACTAAAACAAATGTTTATAGCCTCCTATAATTTCCCTTCACTGAGCACTCCTTGCTCAGTGGACACTTTCTATATTACTTAAAAAAGTTTGAGCATGTGGCGATTGTCTAGTACCTTGTTGTTTAAACATACAATACAAAAGACAATTCTCCCAAAAGAATGTAATTAAATTCTACTTCTATGCGAAACTTATTATAGTAAAGTTAACTAACAGCAAGGAAATATTAATGTGCAAAAATAATGCATATATACAACCCAAAAATAGAAGGAAAAAAAATAGCAACAATAACACAAATTAATGTGCATACACAATGCCCAAACCAAACCAAATGAAGTAAGCTAAATTATCTCACCGCTTGAGGGCAGCCGCCCTAAGGAGAGAAAAACACAGAGAAGACAAAACAAAACAAAAGCCCAAACCAATAAAAAACACTGGATACAAGACAACAAAAAAAGTTCAGTAACAAAACAGATAACTTATTTCACTTTTAAAGCAACACTGCAAATTGTTGACAATTTCTAATCTCAACTTTAACTTTTAAAAACTCTATAAAAACTTTAACCTAAAATAAACCGAAAATTTATATGTGAAAAACATGGGGGAGGGAGAATAATAGAGAAAACTCACTCACAGCAACTAACAGGATCCAACACCTTTTTGCAGAGGGAAACTATGGATTTGTTTTGTGGCAAATGCTTCACCGTGCTAGCAGGATCCCAGGTTCTCAAAGCAAAGGGGGTGCTTGCGTATCCCTTCCTCACTCCGGTGATAGGTTTTCTAATCCGAGTCACGGCACCATAATGATGTAGATATCTTTTTTCTTAGCAACATCTATGTCTCCAACGGACCTGAAAACACAACAGTGCACTGCTATTCTATTCAAAAGATTAGAATAATTTATTATGGACTGACATGATTTTTGTAAAGGGTATAGGCTGATCATACAGAAAGGTATGCATATTACATTCCAATCAAAGATAAGTTTATAGCATAAGATATAGGTTACAATCCTATACGTGTCTTAATGTAAAGATATCATTTAATTATTATAATCATGACACCTCCGATCTACCAAAAAATAAAATGAATACTCTGACATCTGTCTTAGTTTACGCTAATCTAATAACCTTAAATAAGCAGCAGCTATGACCTGTTATTCAAATGCCACGGCCTTCTAGACCCTATCTCTAGACTAAATATTATGATGTGAGCGGAACAGAACATGTCCTTGTATCCAGTCAGAAATTCATTTCAGAAAATTAGAACAAAAATTTAAGTTTGAAGAAGACAAGATGGATGCCATAAATTAAAATGCTAAAATTATCAAACTTATTTTCAATTCTGTTTCAAACGAGGTGCAAAAATGTCACACTAATCCATGTCAAGTTCAAACTGGCGAGACAAATTTTGACACATTTTGGCACATGTTTTGGTCTCACAGCGGGACACATTTATAAAAGTACTGTGAAACACTTTCATGCATACTGACAAATGCTACACTGACCTATTGATAAGTATGACTGTCTAGTCTGTTCCAGTTTTCATATATGTCACCCTTTGTTTTTATTTTTTATCATTTGCCTATTACTAACACTTCCATTAGAAAACAATATATGGTCTGCATATCCCAAAAAAACTTTTTTTGAAAAAGAAAATAGCAGAGGTGCACACTGGGGTGGCTGTAACATACAAACACAAACCAATATCAGTAGCACACTACTAGCACTAAAAAACTATTAAAAAGGACATAAGAATTTTTTGAAAAGCATTTCTGCTACTTAGAATACATGAAACATTTTTGAGGTTCTTAGTTCACAAATTTTTGATCAGAACTGCTTAAGCCCAACTGCCAATCAGCAAGGCGACTTCAATACAGATGGGAACCTCTCTTGGTGCCTGTTCAGACCTCCATACTTCAGGGAGAGAAGACTCCAGCTACAAGTTACTCGGCATTGATTTAAAAGTCTATGCACGTGGGTGGAGTGCAAGAAAACCAAAGAAGGGGCAACCACTCCCCATACAAACAGTCTAAAAAGCAATATTTGGTCTGCACATCCCAAAAAACTTTTTTGAAAAAAATAGGTTCCCACCTGTATTGAAGTCACCTTGCTGTTTTGCAGGTGGGCTTAAGCACTTTTGTTAAAAAATGTGAACCTCAAAAATTTTTCATGTATTCCAAGTAGTAGAAATGTTCTTCCAAATATTCCTATGTTCTTTTTGATAGTTTTTTAGTGTTGGTAGTGTGCTACTGATATTGGATTGTGTTTGCATGTTACTGCCACACCAGTGTGCACCTATACTAATTTTTTTTTCAAAAAAGTTTTTGGGACGTTCAGACCAAATATTGTTTTCTAGACTGTTTGTATGGGAAGTTGATGCCCCATCTTTAGTTTTCTTGCACTCCACCCACCTGCACAGGCTTTTGAATCAATGCAGAGTAACTTGTAGATGGAGTCTTCTCTCCCTGAAGTATGGGAGTCTGAACAGGCATCAATAGAGTAGGTTCCCACCTGTATGAGGTTGCCTTGCTGATTGGCAATTTTGATCTAAAATGTGAACTAAGAACCTCAAAAAATTTCATGTATTCTAAGTAGCAGAAATGATTTTCCAAAAATTCCTGTTTCCATTTTTGATAGTTTTTTAGTGCTAGTAATATGCTGCTGATATTGGATTGTGTCTGTATAACATTTCCATCAATCCTGTGATTTCTTTCATTCTAAAACATTTTCTTCATTTTGCAATTTTAGTTTTGAGAAGTGCAAACTGTTGTAGTCCTGTTCCATAGATGGATGAACAGTTATATACCAAAATGTGCGCCAGGCACGGCACTTTTGATAAGCTATGCGCCACAGATATGCTATGCACCAAAGATATCTGCCAACGAGAGATGAGCGATTATAATCGACAAAGTTGAAATCGGCACAATTTTTAGGCTGATCGGAAATTTCCGATCACGCGATATTTTAGGTGACCATCTGCAGATCATCTATTACTATTGCGCCATTTTCGGCGCTTCCTGTCATTTTGGCGGCCAGCAAATCAGCTAGAGCATAGAGTAGGGTGAGCTGGGTGTGCTACGTCATGACTGTGATGTGTATGGTTGTCCTTGGCTGGAAAAATCAGCACACCTCGCACCTGAGGTGAAATTGTACCTTTTTTTTGCAGCCCAGTTTTGTTCAAAGAGCCACCTTGTACTTACATTAGGATACAGAAATTTTCTAGTAACTGCTGGTGTATTTCATTGCTGCAAAAACCACCTTTTCTTATCCGTATCAATTTTAAATAGCTGTTTTTCGATTTGGTGCAGCCCAGTTTTGTTCAAATAGCCACCTTGTACTTACATTAGGATACAGAAATTTTCTAGTAACTGCTGGTGTATTTTATTGGTGCAATAACCATCTTTTCTTATTTTTATAACTGTTAAATAGATGTTTTTCACTTTGGTGCAGCCCATATTTGTTCAAAGAGCCACCTTGTACTTACATTAGGATACAGAAAATTTCTAGTAGCTGCTGGTGTATTTCATTGCTGCAAAAACCACCTTTTCTTATCCGTATAAATTTTAAATAGCTGTTTTTCACTTTGGTGCAGCCCAGTTTTGTTCAAGAGCCACCTTGTACTTATATTAGGATACAGAAATTTTCTAGTAACTGCTGCTGTATTTCATTGGTGCAAAAACCACCTTTTCTTATCCATATAAATTTTAAATAGCTGTTTTTCACTTTGGTGCAGCACAGTTTTGTTCAAAGAGCCCCCTTGTACTAACATTAGGATACAGAAATTTTCTAGTAACTGTTCTCGTGTGTCATTGCTGCAAAAAACGCAATTTCTCATCCGTGTAACTTTTTAATAGTTTTATTGCGCTCGGTGAATCTCAGTTTGGCGCAGATAGCGCAGTTGTATGATAACTTGTTGAAAACTATCAATTCCTAGTCCTATTGGGCAGTTGTAAATCCCTGGGACTGAAGGAAGAACACTGTTGATTTTGTCTTACAGTTCTTCCACCAGACCGCGTATCACAGGTATTCGATAGAAAACAGATAGAAATGCAGTTGGAATCAGAAGGCATTTCAAAAGATCAAGAGGCCAAAGAGGATGATTTTGTCTGCTTTGATGCCTAATCGCTTATGCCATCAGAGGAGGAGAAGGAAGACGGTCAATCGGCAAAAATCTCAGGCGGTCGGCAATGTCTTACAGTGACTGTTGCTTGTAGCCCGCAGCTTCTGGATGCAGAATGTCAGGACGAGGAACTCACCTGTGTTGATGATGATGATGATGATGATGATGATGATGATCAAGACATTGCGGATCCAACGTGGTATTTTCAGCAGAATTTGCTTGCGAGCGCTTCATCACTGGATGAGGAGGAAGACGATGGGGTAGTGTCAGTACGGGTCCCGCCTCAAAAAGGGAGAGGGCGGTCGCACAAATCCGCTGAGATTATTCTGCCAGCCACGATCAGCGGAAACAACGCTCCTCGCTTATCGCCGTCGAAAAGGTCCAGACCTTTCAAGCCTGGGCCTTTTTCGAGCAAGCCTCTGATTCACCCAGCGAAGTCATATGCCGCCTTTGCCGTAAACGCATAAGTAGATGAAAGAATCTTAGGTGTTTAACCACCACCAACATGTCTAGTCACATGCAGCGAATGTATGAGTTGAAATGGATGGACCACCAAAAAAAAAGGCCACACCGATCCCGGGCTTTCAACCACTGTCAGACCCTCTGTCTCCGCCTCCTCCTCCTCCGCCTCCACCAAGCGTTCCTCAGCTGCCCATGTCTCTCAGCATCATGATCAAGGAACAGCCTCTGCTTCAGCCCGAGAATCACCACAACCGCCAGAGACCCATCCTACCCCTTCTCCTTCCACCAGTTTGACCTGCAGGCCGTACAGCGGCCAGTCTAGCAGCCAGCCTTCTATCTACTAGGTTTGGGAGCAGAAGAAACACTTTAACCCAAACCATTCCAAAGCCAAAAGCCTGAATGTCCGCATTGCCAGGTTTTTGGCCTTGGAAATGTTGCCTTTCCGTCTGCCGGACACAGATGGGTTCCGCCATGTCATGGCCCTTGCCTGCCCCCAATATCAGATGCCGAGCAGGCATTTCTTTACAAGAAAAGCCATCCCTGCCCTGGCCAGCCACGTGTCATCTAAAATTTCAAGCGCGTTGTCTGCATCTGTGTCCAGCAAAGTCCATCTCACCACCGATACATGGACTAATAAGCACGGCCAAGGCCGCTATATCTCTGTGACAGCTCACTGGGTGAGCTGGGTGGATGTCTCTGGTGGTAACGGTGGCTCTCCGGCTCGGTGCATGCTCTTCACAACCGCAGGTATGGTGCATGGTTCTTTCCCCCAAGGTCCACTGGTAGCATCACGAGCCCAGAGAAACCAGGCCGTGTTGAAATTAATCTGTCTTGGAGACCTTACACACATAGGTCAGGAGCTATGGACGGCTCTTTGCAACGAGACCGAGCGCTGGATGGGTGACAAGAACTTTGTGCCAGGCAACGTGGTGTGCGATAACGGTCAAAATCTGCTGGCCGCCCTTAAGATCGGTAGGCTGGAGCGCATCCCTTGCCTGGCACACGTCATGAACCTCGTCATCCAGAAATTTCTAAAGCGTTACTCGGGTCTGGACTGCCTGCTGAGGAAGGCTCGAGGTCTGAGCTCACACTTCTGCCGTTCGCACCCTGCTTCGTCCCGCCTGGCTGCGTTGCAGCGTCAGCTTGGTCTCTCCGTCAACCGTCTCATTGTTGACGTGGCAACACACTGGAATTCCACCCTCCACATGCTCCAGCGATTGTGGCAGCAGTGCAATGCCATTACGCAGTACGAAGTGACACATGGCCTGACAAGCAGTGGTGCGGACCTCGGGGTGTTGAGCCACTGAGAGTGGAGGCAGGTGAAAGAGCTCTGCACCATCCTTGCCACCAAAATGGTCAGTGCGGAAAATGCCCTTCTCAGCATGAGCATTGTGGTGATCTTAGTTCTGGAACGATCGTTGGACACTCTGAAACATCAGGTCCTACCAGCGACGGAAGAGGCGACGGACACAGATACGGACACGGAGCCTTTCTCTCCATCGAATTCAGAAGGCCCGACAGTTTCACAACTTTATCAGTCTTCATTAGGCAGTGGTTCGGGATTCAGAGCTAGTGCAAGGTGGCGCCACAGCTCTCAGGGTGCATCATCTGAGACAAGTCAGGGCTGTGTTGAAGCTGTGCCGGAGGAAGCGGAGGATGAGGTATTCCTGGACACCGACATTACCGATGTCCCTGCCTTGGAAAGAGGTTGGCGTGGATTTGAGGCGGAGGAGGACGATGAGGGAGATCAGTTTGCTAAGTTTGCTAGTGCCCCTCGATCCAGAGGCTTGGGAAATCAAGGCTCCATCTCTCACATGAGTGCATGGATGCTTCATCTCCTCCAACATGATCCTCGCATTAAGGCCATCAAACTGAACAATAGTTACTGGGTGGCCACCCTCCTCGATCCCCGGTACACAGCAAACCTCAGCACCTTCATTCAACCCACCCAAATAGAGACGAAACTGCAGGAATGGGAGACCATGCTGATTGATCAACTGGAGACATCTGTTGCATCTGCTTCACATTCTTTAAATATCACGGTGGAACAACGTCAGCAACGTGATAGCAGTAGAGTGCCAAGCAGCGGCAGCAGCAGACATTGTGGCAGAAGCCCAATGGGTGACCTCTGGCAATCTTTATTTACCACCTCACCAGCGCATGTAATGCAGGGCACACATACAACACACAGAGACATGCTTAAGATCATGGTGCATGACTATCTGCGTCTCAACACCGATAGTTTTGGATACGTTCCGGACTCAATCGACTTCTGCGTATCCAAAATGGATGAATGGCCTGAGCTCTCTGGCCACGCCAAAGAGGTATTGTCCTGCCCAGCTGCCAGCGTCATATCTGAGCGGACCTTCAGCACAGCTGGAGGAGTCATTACAGACAAAAGCATCCAACTTCCCACAGATAACCCACAGATCGTTTGACTTTCATCAACATGAATCAGGCATGGATCTCTGATGATGTTGTGGCCCCAATTGCTGAGGTCACCGATTAGTTGCCGGTGTACTTCACACAGTTCTCACAAACTGTCGTACATCTATAGTGCAGCTGATGTCCTGCTACTATGGATTGGAGTTAGTTGATATCCTGGCCATTTAACCCTTTAGATCTATGGTCAATATGTAATGCAGTATCTAAGTGGATGACACAAGAAGGAGACTCCTACTCTAATACAAGCCCCTTTTTTCCCATTTTTAAATCCTCTATTATTAAAACAAACATAAAAAAGTCAAAAATATAGATTATTTCTGTCCTCCCCATTTGCCTATCCTCAAAACCCCAACCTTTTATCAACTAAAATAAAATGGCTATAATAATGCCAATAAAATAGAAAAAATATAATTACTTTTTTTTTAAGTTACCAAAGCTACCAAAAAATGGAATTTATTTATATTTATCCCAAAATAGTATAAATAAAAACTGCAACCCATCCTGTCAAAAAGAAGCCCTCACGCAGCTGTTTAGAGAAAAATAAATATAACATTTGAAAAGGTTTTGTCTCACAGAATATAATAAAATAAAAAACATTTTTTTCTTATTGTGCAAAAGTTTTCATTGCCTTGATTCTATTGATCCAATATAAAGATAATATTGTATTTACAATGCAATTGTTGTCTTTTTTATTCCTTTTGTCATTCAAAAATATAATAATCTGATCAAAGTGTCATGCAATATGTTCTGTACATTAAACTGGTATTAAAATAAACCACAGCTGGTCCAAAAAAGCAAGCCCTTATTAAAATCTGACAAAGAAAAAAATGTAAATTATCTACTTTGTTTTTTCAATCAATGTTAAGGATTTGGTGGACTCTCTTTCACCTCCAGCCCTTTCGCCCCTCAGGATGATCCCACATTTGACCACAATACATTAAAAAGGCTTACAAGCCACCAACAATAGTCCAGTAAGAGGGCAAGGTATGGAAATAAAATGAAAAAGATATAAAAGGGTATATCAGGGTTCCCATAAAGGTATTGGGTTTACAAAGTGAAGGACTCTATGATTGAACCCCCAGACTTCCCCCACCGGGGAGTGAATAGGAAAGTATAAGGAAAAGAGAGATGTGCTTAGGTTGACTGCAAAGCTCAGTAACATCAGCACCCCCTGCCCACGAACCACTTTAGTGACCAGCAAGCAAGACTGTCTAGTGTACTAAAATAAGAACACGAGATGGGTTTTATTGTTCAGATCAAGTGCTGAAGTCATGCAACCCAATGTGCAAATCAAAGTTAGTTGTTCACAGATTAAACTTTATAATGTTCGCTATAACAAGGCCACAGGGGAACATTCCTTCAGTTGGAAGAGCATTATCATAGCTTATTAAGGCCTTTCTATTTGGAACTTTAACAGGGCAACACTATATCCAGAAAATTTTCCCGACCTACAAAAGGGAAAGTTCCAGAAAATTAGCTGAGTAATAAAGAACCCACTTTATCAGTGAAACATCTGCCCTAAAAAACCTGTACACACAGTATAACACACATAGATGGATGATTAATTATATATTTACCCCATTATTATATTACTTTATTATTCCACACAACTTATATATGGCCTGCACATTACTAAATAAAATACTATTAACCCAATAAGCAAAACTATTACTTTTTATACCCCCTAGATAATTAGCTTAAGGGTTGTATTTTCTAACATGGGGTCAGTACTTAGGGATTTTTACTGAACTGGTAACTCAGAGGCTCTGTATATGTAACATGCATAGCCGTATTTCCCCCTAGGCACCCGTGGGTACATGCTTAGGGCGGCACCTCCTAGGGGGTGGTACGGCAGCAGGATTTTTGATTTATTTTTTTTTATGTCAGAGAACCCCCCTTCCCCAGCGGTGGGAGCGGTGGTGGGGTGGGGGGAGGTTTCGGCCACAAATTACTTTATCATTGGTGGCAGCGGTTCCATGTCACCGTTTCATTTTGTTTTGCAGAGATCGGCAGCGGACAACGGAGTGCCGGTAGGGACATACTGCGTCTCCCTTTTGGCGCTCCATTGTTATGACAGATAGCATCAGAACAGCTTGCTGATGCTATCTGTCTCTTCAGTGGCCCACCCGCCACTGAAGAGCAGAAGCTGCCGGGAAGAGAGAGAGGAGCAGCGCGCCCATCCCACTCCTCTCAGCAGCGCACGCCCGGCGCCAAAGAGACGACCCCGCCCTCCCGCTCTTCAGGCCCGGCAACTGAATCGGAGGGGACGGGGGTGCGGGGAGGGGCCGAGGGCAGGGGGTAAATTGTGGGGGGTGTATTAGGAATGGGTGCGGGGGACGGCATTCAGAATGGTGAGGGAGCCCTGGCTACCTAATACTTAAAGGGGGCCCTGGCTACCTAATACTTAAAGGGGGCCCTGGCTACCTAATACTTAAAGGTGGCCCTGACTACCTAATACTTAAAGTGGGCCCTGCTACCTAATATTTTAAGGAGGCCCTGCTCCCTAATATTTTAAGGGGGCCTTGCTACCTAATACTTAAAGGGGGCCCTGGCTACCTAATACTTAAAGGGGGCCCTGGCTACCTAATACTTATAGGGGGCCCTGACTACCTAATACTTAAAGGGGGCCCTGGCAACCTAATAGTTAATGGGGGCCCTCCTACCAAAAATTTAAAGGGAGCCATGCTACCTAATACTTAAAGGGGGCCCTGGGTACCGAATACTTAAAAGGGGCCCTGGCTACCTAATACATAAAGTGGGCCCTGGCTACCTAATACTTAAAGGGGGCCCTGCTACCTAATACTTAAAGGGGGCCCTGGCTACCTAATATTTAAAGGGGGCCCTGACTACCTAACATCTAAAGGGGGCCCTGATTACCTAACATCTAAAGGAGAGCCCTGACTACCTAACATCTAAAGGGGGGGCCTGACTACCTAACATCTAAAGGAGGGGCCTGACACCAAATATCTAAGGGGGCCCTGGCTACCTAATATCTAAAGGGGGGCCCTGGCTACCTAATATCTAAAGGAGAGCCCTGACTACCTAACATCTAAAGGAGGGGCCTGACTAACTAACATCTAAAGGAGGGGCCTGACACCAAATATAAAAAGTGGGCCCGGGCTACCTAATATCAAAGGGGGGCCCTGGCTACCTAATATCTAAATGGGGCCCTGGCTACCTAATATCTAGAGGGAGCCCTGGCTACCCTTCAATTAGCTTTCTTCTAAAGCTGTTACAAGGTTGTAGTGGGCGTGGCTTTTGTAAAAGGGTGTGACATGATATGAAAAGGGCGTGTTAATGCAAATGGTTAATGGGGGCGTATTCCGGTTTAGTGCCTAGGGCAGCATAACCTATAAATACAGCCATGGTAACATGGTAGACAAAAATCAACCCAACAAAGTTCTCCTTATCCTAAGCCTTGTGACATTCTTTAAAAGCAGCTTGAAACCACATACATAACAATTTACAGGTTGAGTGGGGTGCAAATTCCAAATCAAAGTGACATGTTAAGGTGTTCAGTTACTACTTTACTTCAGAGCATCCGTACGTATGTACATATTTCATATATCATATATATTATATAGGTATATTGTATATCACTAAACTAGGTGCATGGTTCTTTTTCACTCCTAAGCTCTGTCACAAAAAATTTAGATGGGATATACTGTAAGTTGTTTCTATTGCCACGAAATATAACATTACATTTAAAAAAATGGTCTTTAAATACTGGCACAAGCTGATCATAATATATTGGGCACTGAAATGGCAAAAACTGAACTTTTCACTCTGTGACAACCATTTTACACTAATTTCTGGAAACCACCCGAGAGATTAAGACGAAAACTACACACCTATATATTTTCTTGAAAGAGTTTAAGTCTACAAATGGGGTTACTTTTTGAATGGTTTGATCATATTGGTAACTCAGTAGTCTGCAAATGCAACGTGGTACCAAAAAAACATTCCAGTAAAATCTGTAATGTAATGTAATCAGTAAATGGTGCTTTTATCCTCGTGAGCCTTAACATGTGCCCTAGCAGAAGACATTTCTGACCACATATTGTGTGCTGCCATATTCAGGAGCATTTATGTAACAAACAAAAAGGTGTTTTTTTTCTCACATTTCCTCTGCTAATGATTAGAAAATTTTAATGTAAAAAATCTTTATTTTATTTTTCAACCCAAAACTGTATGAAGTATAAAATGCTTATTTTACCTCCTAGATGACTCACTTGAAGGGGGTAGATTTTCATAATTGTGTTGGTGGTGTTGAGGAGATCCTTATGTTTTATTATTTTTAATATCTCTGAAAACCTTAAATTGTGCCTGAAAAACATCATAACACAAAGGAGGCCCCATTGTGTTGTGGTCAAATGATTAGGTTAAGTAGCACACTGAGGCCACATACAGGATTCTTCTAAAACTAGAAAATCAGGGGCTACATAAAGGTAATTTTTAAGCTAGAAACATCAGAGAACAAACACTCGGCATCCATTGCTGGAGGAGCACAAGCTAGTGGTGACAGCGTTATGATCTGGGGAATGTTTAAGGGGCATTCTCTGGGCCTACTCATCCATGTGAAGGGCACTCTCAACCAAATTGGGGATGAATTCATTCTTGCAGATCACTCACACCAGTACAGGCTGATTGTCTTTCCTTGGGTAGATGGGGTCTTCCAACAAGACAATGGGATATGTCACATGGCTTGAAAAGTGTGACATTGGTTGGAAGAACATGACCAAGACTTTCAACTATTACGGTGGCTCCCTAATTCATTAGATTTTAAGCAATTTGAGCATCTGTGGGACCACATCATCATGTTCATTCTAGGCATCCTCTCCACACATCCACATAGCAGCTATGGGATGCACTGCAGTCAAATAGCCGCTAAGGTTAGGTTCATAAGGTTTGTGACATACTTTTGACTTGGGTCCCTTTAGACTTCATCTAAAAAAGTATGGAATAGTGTTGAAGAGTATACTATTCCATACAATAGCATGCAGTAAAAAAGTACATGGTTTATAATGGAACCCAATAGATGATGGATGTGACTAATTTGCATCCACCAGAGGCATGTGCTTATGTATACATTTTGGTGTGTGCAAAAAATGGAGGCATTAAACAATTTTGTAAACCTAGCTAGTCTTCATCTATGTTATTGCACGTGTTAAAGGCAATTTGTTATATCTGGAGTCTGCAATTTACAGTCCTTGTGAACCAAAAGTTGCAAGAATATATAAACAGAAGATTAATAAGAATTAGTGTGTCACAAAAACTTAATTGTAATCTTATCAAATATTTTGCAATGTAGCAAAGTTGGTGTGCCACGGGGCTTATTGAGTTTAGAAGTCACAGAATTTTCACATACAAGTTGTGCTCAAAAGTTTACATACCCTTGCAGAATTTTTGGTTTCTTGCCCTTTTTTCAGAGAATATAAATGATAACACAAACACTTTTTTTTTCCACTCATGGTTAGTGGTTGGGTGAAGCCATTTATTGTCAAACTACTGTGTTTTCTCTTTTTAAATCATAATAACAACCAAAAACATCCAAATGACCCAATCAAAAGTTTACTTACCCTGGTGATTTTGGCCTTATAACATGCACAGAAGTTGATACAAATGGGTTTGAAAGGCTACTAAAAGTAACATCCTCACCTGTGACCTGTTTGCTTGTAATCAGTGTGTGTGCATAAAAGCTGAGTGAGATTTTGGGATCCAGACAGACTCTCGCATCTTTCATCCAATCACTGACAGTTCTGGATTGTGAGTCATGGGGAAAGCAAAAAAATTCTCAAAGGATCTACGGGAAAAGATAGTTGAACTGTATAAAACAGAAAAGTGATACAAAAAGATATCCAAGTAATTAATAATGTCAGTCAGCAGTGTTCAAACTGTGATTAACAAATGGAAAATCAGGGGCTCTTTCGGCCACAACTGCCAGGAAAATTGTTCGAGATGCAAAGAAAAACTACAAATAACCTCAGCTGAAATACAGGACTCTGAAAACTAGCGGTGCGGCTGTTTCAAGATGTACAATAAGGAGGCACTTGAAGAAAAATGGGCTGCATGGTCGAGTCGCCAGAAGAAAGTCATTACTGCACAAATGCCACAAAATATCTCTACAATACGCTAAACAGCACAGAGACAAGCCTCAAAACTTCTTGAACAAGGTAATTTGGAGTGATGAGACCAAAATCGAACTTTTTGGCCACAGCTATAAACGTTCTATTTGGAGAGGTGTCAACAAGGCTTATGATGAAAGGAACACCGTTCCTACTGTAAAGCATGGAGGTGTATCGCTGATGTTTTGGGGATATGTGAGCTACAAAGGCACAGGAAACTTGGTCAAAGTAGAAGGAAAGATGAATGCAGCACGTTATCAGCAAATACTGGAGGCAACTCGGTACAATCATTCAGCTGGCTGCTAAACAGTCACAAAATGCTTTAGACATGCAACTTTCCTTGTTGTATTGTAATGATCACTAATGAATGATTTTACTCCTAGAATCCTTGAACATCCAGGTTTGTCCAACTATAACTGTTGTGGCAGTAATATGGCCACTCTTTTGGCATCTCTTATGGGCTATCCTCGAGCTTGTGTGTAACAGCCTCCCAGCTCCTGACAAATTTCTGTCTGCTTGCGGCTATCTTTCATTAACCATACATGACCACATTATCACTGAATGTTTGGGTCAGGGTTAGCATGCTGGGATCTCTCCTACCCTTTCAATGTTTAACTGTAGTCTCAGCTCAGGACTAACATATGGCATCAGATCAGCCAAGAACATTACATGTGTGCACTTGTCACCACACTACATGCTCCACCTTTATGGGCATCTATAGGCATCCAAATAAACAGCTATCCTTGGAAAGTTGATATATATAGTTAAAGGGGTTTTGCCACAAAGTAAAATTGACGTGGGAAGTTTGTAAATTAAATAATAAACATTTTCACCGTTCATTATTATTAAAAATTTTGCACTGTTTTTGTCTTAGCTGCTCCTTTAGTGAGCCATTGCTTACAGTTCGTCTCCAGGGGATACGACCAGGGCTGAGAGCTCCTCACTCCTGGTCGTACATGTTCATATTTCACCTCTATTCTCAGGCAGCTACTGTGTGTTCAAACCCCGGGTGCTGTCATTCTACTCCTGTCCTCTGGACTCCTTAGTAATTAGTCAAACAGTGCAAATAAATTAAAAAATAAACCTCAATCATGTGCATTGAGAAAGAGAAATAAAATCCACAGGTTTGGTTCCTGCAGGGATTTGAACCGAGGACCCTTGTGCCTGGAAGCAAAAGTTTTACCTCTGAGCTACAATGTAGCTACTTACAGTTCTAAACATAATCAGACCTTTCTTTGACTACAGGGAGGACAGGCATGGTGATGTCATCCTGCTGGGTCACATGATATACAATTCAAACAAATTACACATGCCCTCTTCTGAGCACACAGAACTGAAGAGCTGGATGCAGGAGGTATGAAATGAGATCGTGGCAAAACCCTTTTAATAAGAAAAAAATGAGCGTACTTTTTCGCAATAGGGTGGGTGAGAGGGTTGAAAATAATAAAAGGAAAGTCCAGAAGGGTTTAGTGGATTAATTAGTGTTATAGTATGTTTTTGTTTGTTTGTTCCTGCAGTCATGGAATGAATAAGAGGTGAAGGCTGTTTCCTGCTTTTAGTTTTGCTATAGCTGTGTTTGGAAAAAGAATTTAAAGTAATAAATTAAAGAAAAGTAACATTTGACCAAAATATTTTTCAGTCCTCAAAACATGCCAAAAAAATTATGAAAAATGTTGCATACCAATTCAGCTTCCAACTACTATTCTGTCCTATTAAACCTTTAGACATACAGGGGTACATGTATGAACGGGGCTGCGCCAGAAGTCTGATGTATTTTCAGCCCTGTTCATATTAGTGAAAATCCTCCCGAATGCCATTATCAGGCGCATTACAGAACGCCCACTGCACTTTGTGATGCACCAATTTCAGGGAGGCGGGGTGCATTAGAACAATACAAAGCTATAGATTTATAGCTTTGCTACGGCAATTCTAGGCACATTAGTGCTGGCTCAGGTAAACCACTTTCAAATTGGTTTAGCTGAGCCAGAAATGTCGTGTTAGCACTACAATGGACCTGATTTATGACCTGCTGTAGAGCGGATTCATAAATCAGGCACATTCTATACTATTATAATGGGCATGAAATTTGGCGTTTACACAACAAATTTCATACATGTCGCCTACAGTAGCTCACTAACCCTATCCCTTCACATTTTTGCAAATATTGTATTATACCTTTTCATGGAACAACACTGAAGATATGACACTTTGATACAATGTAAAGTAGTTGACAGCTTGCATAACAGTGTAAATTCAGTGTGTCTTCAAAATAACTCAACACACAGTTATCAAAGTCTAAACCACTGGAAACAAAAGTGAGTGCCCCCCCTAAGTAAAAATGGACAAACTGTGCCCAAAGTGTCAATATTTTGGGTGTCCACTATTATTTTTCAGCACTGACTCAACTCCGTTTGGGCATGGGTTCCTGGGAAATTTTAAGGTTGCCCACCC
>JAODAL010062855.1:0-19541 GCA_025379985.1 Phyllomedusa bahiana | reverse complement strand
AAAAACATGGCTGCCTAAAAGTGAGCACATAGGAAAACAATACATGAGGGTACCCGGATATAACTCATTCAAACTATTAACAGTTTTTATAATACACTACTCCAGCTCTGATCAAACTTTCCCAGTTGGGTAAGTCGGAGAAATGGATAAAAAAAATTTGTGTGCACAGGAGAGCGGGGAATGACTGACTTGCCCAGATTCTGTCTGAAATGGCCTTCTTCTTCCCAGCATGCACTTCACCTGTGACTCATTCTCCCAGAATTTCTGCAGTCTTAAGGGGATCTGTAACACTTATATAAAGCACTGTACAAACTTTGGCCAGCAGATGGCACTATTACAACAAGTATTGCATACGTGGCTATCTGGCAATATTCTTTCAACCCTGCTAGACAGAACAGGTAGGATGGGTCTCTGGTGGTGTTGGTGGTACTCGGGCGACGGTGGAGGCTGAAGCGGAGGCTGTTCCCTGATCATGACTCTGAGGACATGGGCAGCTGAGGAACGCTTTGGTGGTGGCGGGGAGGAGGAGGCGGACACAGAGGGTGTGATAGTGGTTGGGGGTCCCGGCGTCGGTCTGGCCTTTTTTGGCCAAGTGTTCCCTCCATTTCAACTCATGCATTCGCTGCATGTGACTAGACATGTTGGTGGTGGTTAAACCACTTAAGGTTCTTGCCTCTTTTTTATGCGTTTACGGAAAAAGGGGCATATGACTCGCTGGGTGAATCAGGGCTTGCTCAAAAAAGGGCCCAGGCTTGAGAGGTCCTGGACCTTTTTGAAGGCGATAAGCGAGAGCGGGGTTTGCGTTGACCGTGGCTGGCGGAATCATATCAGCGGACTTCTGCGACCGCCCTCTCCCTTTTTGTGACGGTACCAGTATTGACACTACCCATCGTCTTCCTCCTGTCCTTGATGAAGCGTCGCAAGCAAATTTGCGGAAAAGACCAGGAGGGATCCGCTATGTCATCATCATATCATCATCATCAACAAAGGTGACTTGGTCGTCCTGATTTCTGATCTAGAAGCTGGGCTACAAGCAAGGGCACTGCAAGGCGTTGCGATCGCCCCGGGATTTTTTGCGATTGACGGCTTCCTTCACCTCCTTGAATAGCATCAGTAACTGGGCGTCAGAGCTCCAGACTAAATCATCTCGTGATCTTTTAAATGCCTTCATGAGCCCAAACCGCATTTTGTCATCAAATGAGGTCTTAGACATCTGGGATTATCAACAGTAGGTGGGTAACACGACGTGACATTTGGGGTGCTTCATGTTGGACGGATTGCTGATGATGCTGTGACGACATTTGTGGCTGTGATGCGTGGACGAGGAGGTAAGACTGCTAGATGCCAGGTTGCCATTAACCACTGGAAAATTAAGGGGAAGATGGCGACGATGTTCGTTTACTTAATTCACAGGGCCCTGACCCAGCGATGAAGGCCTGACGGTCCTGCAACTGACTGATCCGCTGGCATGAGTGTTGTCGCAAGCACTTGAAGGAGCACCTTCTCTCGTACCTCTACCTCCATGTGCTTACCCCCCTCTTGCTCGCTTACACCTCTGCATTTCGCTCCATATCAGAAAATATAAAAATTTGAGAAGGGTATGGAATTGTTTTGGTAAGTAGCTTATTAAAAGACGGGTAATCACAGCTATTCTCAAATCCTCTAATCAAAACAAAATTGCTGGATTCAAATTTATTTAAACTGCAAGGTGTCTATCAAAAAATCTGGACTGGGGCAAAAAGTCAAAAAAACCGTAATCTGTTATGTTTTGGTATAATAACCGGTATTTTTTCGCACCTTTCAAGTTACACCTGTTTTGATATAGGAATTGCTGTTTTAGGATTTTACGTAGAGCTGGAGTCAATGAACATGCTGGGTGTGACAAAAGTCAAAAAAACAAGTAACTGTTATGTTTTGGTATAATAAACGATATTTTTTGCACCTTTCAATTCACCTGTGGGGAATATAGAATTGCTGTTTTAAGATTTAGTTAGATTGCTGCGTCAATGAACAGATGCTGGGTGCGCAAAAGTCATAAAAAAACAGTAACTGTTATGTTTTGGTATATAATAAACGATATTTTTTGCACCTTTCAATTCTACCTGTGGTGAATATAGAATTGCTGTTTTTAAGATTCTTAGTTGTGCTGCGGTTCATGAACAATGCTGGGGTCGCGCAAAGTCAAAAAACACGTAACTGTTATGTTATGGTATAATAAACGATATTTTTTGCACCTTTCAATTCACCTGTGGTGTATATAGAATTGCTGTTTTAAGATTTACGTTGAAGCTGCGTCAATGAAAACAATGCTGGGTGTGCAAAAAGTAAAAACACGTTTTAACTGTTTTGGTTTTGGTATAAATAAAACGATATTTTTGCACCTTTCAATTCACCTGTGGGATGAATATCAGAATTGCTTGTTTTAAGATTTACGTAGATGCTGCGTCCCATATGACAATGCTGTGGTGCGCAAAAGTAAAAAAACACGAAACTGTTATGTTTTGTATATACGGTATTTTTGCACTTTCAATTCACTGTGGTGAATATAGAATTGCTGTTTTAGATTTACGTAGATGCTGCGGTCCAAGAACAATGGCTGGGTGCGCAAAAGTAAAAAAACACGAAACTGTTAGTTTTGGTATATTAAACGGTATTTTTGCCCTTTCAATTCACCTGTTTTGATTATAGAATTGCTGGGGGTGGATGTTTTAAGATTACGTAGATGCTGCGTCAATGAACAATGCTGGGTGTGCAAAAGTCAAAAAAACACGTACTGTTATGTTTTGTATAATAAACGCTATTTTTTTGCACCTTTCATTCAACTGTGGTGATATAGAATTGCTGTTTTAAGATTTACGTAGAATGCTGCGTCAGATGAAACAAATGCTGGGTGCGCAAAAGTCAAAAAACACGTAACTGTTTATGTTTTGGTATAATTAAACGAAATTTTTTTGCACCTTTTCACAATTCACCTGTGGTGATATAGAATTGCTGTTTTTAAGATTTACGTAGATGCTGCGTTAATTGAACAAAATGCTGGGTGCGCAAAGGTAAAAAACACGTAAACATGTTATGTTTTGGTATAATAAATCGATATTTTTTGCACTTTTCAATTCAACCTGTGCTCGTGAATATAGAATGCTGTTTTAAGACTTTACGTAGATGCTGCGGTCAGTTGAACAATGCTGGGTGTGCATAAAAGTCAAAAAAAACAACGTAACTGTTATGTTTTGGTATAATACGATATTTTTTGCACCTTTCATCAATTCACCTGTGGTGTATATAGTATTGCTGTTTAAGACTTACGTAGATGCTGCGTCAATGAACAATGCTGGGTGCGCAAAAGTCAAAAAACACGTAACTGTTTTTGTTTTGGTATAATAACGGTATTTTTTTGCTCCTTTCAAATTCACCTGTGGTGAATATAGAATTGTGTTTTATGATTTACGTAGATGCTGCGTCATATGAAACAATGCTGGTTGTGCGCAAAAGTCAAAAAAACACGTAACTGTTATGTTTTGGTATAATATAACGATAATTTTTTGCCACCTTTCATATTCACCTGTGGTTGAATATAGAATGCTGTTTTAAGATTTACGTAGATGCGCGTCAATAACAATGATAGGGTGCGCAAAAGTCAAAAAACATCGTAACTGATGTTTTCGTACGATACACGGTATTTTTGGCAACAAAACACCTGTGGCTGACTACAAGATGCTGGATTGCTTATTTAACTGCAAGGTGGATTGGATATATCACAGTCTCTGGGATGTAATGGGTAAATAATTGAAATGAACACTATCGGAAATGTTTACTGATAATAAAAGTGGAGTTTTGCAGCTAACAAATGAGGGACATGCAGTTACTTGAAATGATGTGTATCCAATTTAAGTTCCAGTCTGCCCAATTATCAGGAAATATTTCAATAAGCAAAAAAATAGTTAATTATAAAGATATTCCACTACATTGTCCTACACTATGTATTGGTGAACTTTTTCCAGTGTTCTTTATAGATTAGAGCTTGTCTGTGTTCGCCCGCGGCCCCCCCCCTCCCCGCTCCACCGCCGTGAATTTTACAGCGTAGTGCTGCTTTAAAATTCTCTAGCTAAACTACATACAATCTTCAAATCTCTAATCTAATTATTTGGAAAGGATCACAGCTAATTAGTAGAGTTTTCTCTGTGCAGGAAAATAGCTAATTTCGGCTGAGCTGTTTTGGCCAAAGGCAGAGCGAGGTTCTATCCCTAATGAGACGCTGAGGAGACATGAGGCTGACACCAGGAAACGTGTTCTATGTTAAAAACGAGGTTCATGTGATTTTTCTCAGCACAATCGCAACCATACACATCCCAGTCATGACGTTCGCACACCAACATCTCACCATGCTCTATTCTGTTATCTGATTTGCTGGCCGCCAAAATTATCAGGAAGCGCCGAAATTATGCGCTATCTTAATTAGATGATGCACAGATTTTTAACCTTAATTATCGCATGATATGGAAATTTCGATCACCATTAAAAACCTTGCCGATTACAACTTGTCGATAAAAAAATCGCTCAACACTATTATTAGGAGAGTTGGTAAGATTAGAAAATTGAGCTGAAGGCGACAGAAGACCAGATCAAGATGAGTTGCCATCCTTGTGTGTTGGAGAGTCAGGAAACTTGCGAAAGAGGCCAGAGAAGAGGTTAGTGAAAGCACTGAGGGCGGGGAGGAGAGACAGGGTAGTTTTTTTTTCAAATGGGGATGTTGAAATCGGCCATGATGGAGTGTGGGTTTTCTGTTGAGAGGGAATGAAGGAAAGCCAGGCAGCAAAATGATCCAGGAAAATGGCGGGGTGAGCGGGGGGTCTGTAGTTACTGCGACTATGATGGAATATGGAGCGAAAGAGTATGGGGTTGTGGGACCTCCAAAGGGAGGGGAAGTGAGTTGAGGGGGTACTGGGGGAATGTCTGGTAGGTGCCAGTGTGGAGCGAGATGTACACAACTCCTCCACCCGGGCCTGTCTGGTCTGGGGGTGTGGCGTGAAGTGTAGGCCCCGTAGGTGAGGGCAGAAGGGATTGCGGGCTTGTCTGATTGCTGGAGCAAGTTTCTGTGAGAGCTAGGAGATTCGAGAGAGTTAGAAAGGAACAAGGTCATGGACAGCAGTGAGTTTAGTACGACGGATAGGGCGTTCCACAAAAGCACATTAAATGGGAGAGGAAAAGACGTACAAACAAATATTACGCAGGTAGCAGGGGTTTCTGTGGGAAGAAAGAGGGTGGGATGAGCAGTAATGGAAGGTGGAGCGCGTAGGTTGGGAGAGATGTCTCCTGCATGCAAGAAGCTGGAGGAGTGATAAAGTGATTGCAGATGGTTCATGACGAATATGAGCGTTGTTTGTGCACACCCTTAAAGAGGATGGTTTGGCGGTAGGTAAAGTAAGTAGTAATGCATGGGATGCGTGCATTGGTAGAGGGAAGAGAGAGGAGCTAATGTGGATGGAGTTGTTTGGAAGGTCATGAGCTGGGCGGTAGTAAGGAGGAAGAGGGCGGGCAGCAAGATAGATTGCAAACGTAAGCATGTCTCATAGTGTAGGAAAGAAAGACGTAGCTACTTACAAGATTACATTTCTGCCCCTTCTGCCCACTTCGGCCTTTAATTCGGTCTCCAAAATTCATATAGTCCACTTATAAATGCTGTCACTGAATCAATGCTGGCAGACCAAAAGGTCTTGCAGACCCAGAGCACCCAATATATTGTGTCTATTGATTAGATCAGGCCACTTTCAAGAAACGGGTGGGTTATAAAGAGATAGCAGAAGGAAGTTCTTACAAAGGCTTAATTGGGGTTAATAGGCATACTTAAACATAGAAACAACCTCCCTAAATATTTGGAGCAGAGCTGGGACTTCAGGCAAAATGCAGAACACACAATATAATCAAAGATATTGCCAGAGGTGGATGAGGGCTTGTAGTTCACACGTACCATTCAAATATACATATAATCACACAGATATTGCAAAGGGGTTGCTGAGGCATGTAGTTCACACGTTACCATTCGAATATACAATATAATCACACAGATATTGCAGAGGGGTTGATGAGACATGTAGTTCACACGTAGAAACAGTTTGGGTATGGGAATGATGCAAGCAGCAATACCAAAACTCTCTAAACTAATTTAGTATATGCGATGAGGAAATGCTAACTAAGAGCAGTCTGTACAGTACAGAGAGTGAGCTGATAATGGCATCAGAAGGCATTACAGTGGAAATATATATAACATGGACATGTGTTTTAGCAGCCAATGAGAGGTTCCTACACCTTATTGCTGACATTTTGACCACTTCTCTGTGCTCTGCACTGATTGGATGTGCGCCCAAAAGTGCCAGGAAGACCCCTGAAAATGAAAATGAATATGGGCCATGTCGAAATAGAACCAGAACTTTACTCGAATTAACAGTAAAATGTTCAGTTCCAGTTCTAAAAATTCGAGAAGTTCTACTAGAGCTTATCTTTCTAGACGGTTCAAACAACACTAGCTGTGTAGTGACTGAAAACAGTTGCTTACCTGTGTAATGTGTTAGATAGTACATTTTTTTTGACACATAATTAACTCAATGGGCTCAAAAAACATTGGAGACTATTGGAGACTATCATTAAGCGGTTGGAAAGAAGTGCAGGTACATAATATGGACATATAATGTACCAATACAAAAACATTACGAGAAGTCTCAAATGCTCTATAAATAAACATACATGAAAATTAATATACTTCACAAACATATACATTATATCAGAGTGCCGAGCTATTAATATTAAATTAAAAATTTAAGTAGAAATTGGTAATAAACATAAAATTTGTAGTCAAATGATATGTATTGTGCCTTTGTTTGTCTTTCTAGATGAGGCAACCCCAAGAGGCTTGTATGTGGACACAAACCCTACAAGCATGTAGATGGGATCAAGGGGGTAGTAGGTCGACGCTATGGATTAATGCAGATGCAGATTTTGGAAGGGGACTTGGAGTGGAGGCCTGCCTATAGATATATCAAATTTAAGATAATTTAAAACAGCACCAATCAGCGATGTGTTCTAAAACCAGATGTATGTCCATGTTAGCGATAATTAGTATTCGCGTAGTCCGTCCTTAAGGTGACGTCACTACCTGCTCTCTCAGTATCAGGATAAAAAAGTTACAGTCTGGCAAACTAGGTAACCACGGAAATAAACTGTGTTCAATAAAAAAGCACATAAAATATCTCTGATCCGGACTAAAGTAAAAATTTATTCACAAAGTATTAGATAATATTCTCAATTTAAATGTCCCTTCATGTTGAAAGTAAATTTTTGTGGTGAGAAAAACCCCTTTTAAGAGGTTTCTCACTTGTTGTTTCATGGAGTCACAGCAGCTTTAGACTCACTCTACTCCTCAGTCTGTGTTGGGGTTCTATGTCAGTGATTAGGCATTATTTGATACCTCATAACTAGTGAGCTTTAATTGTTGCAGGAGAATTTACTTTAAGTGCTGAAGATTTAATCTGTAGTTAAACAAAGCCTACAAAAACATCCCGGGGTTAAAACAATTGCTTAGCAAAAGTAACCAATTCATAATTTGTTAGGATATAAGTCTCTACTCTGTTTGACATGGTGAAAATAACCTAGAGACACTCGTGTCCACTCAGAGCAGATAAAATCTCTCTTATCTCCTGACCAGAGCAGTATTAAAAGAGCAATGTATTTTAAAAAAAAGTCTCTACCTTTCCCGACATGTTGAAATATAAACATTGTAGTGAGAAAACCCATGAAAGGTCTGTCCACCACCTCTTTTTTAGCTAAAGTATGCTGCTGATCCCCCAACAAAATAAAAAAAAAGCATACTCACCTCTGGGTTGATGCTTGTTCTAGTGACGCACTTGCCAGTCCTCTATCGTGGTCTTCTCTTGTCTTCTGGCTCTGGGCATTAATAATGTCTCCAATGCAGCCTCTGATTGGCTTTGGTGATCAAATTACACTGCCCATTGTTAATGTTCAGAGTTATCACTTCTAAATGAGGGCGTCAGGCATTGTCACATGATCACTGCAGCCGATCAGAGGTCGCCGGAAGGCAACAGCAGCATACTTGGGCTAACAAAAGACTGGAGTGAGCCCACCGCTGCACCCTACTGTGCTTGAACCGCTTCTCACAAGAACTTTAACTTATAAATAACGAGACAGCAGCTTATCTGACTTTAATGGTCAGTTTTGGCCACCTGCCTTACTAAAGGGACCTTCATAGAAAGAAGTATTTTAGTTAAAATCAATTCATGTACAAAAAAATATTTTGGCAGTATTTGCTTTTATTTCAGGCAGTTTTGTTCAATTAAAAATCACATATTAAAAATATTTTCCTTCTCTAGTTGTAAGATTAAAAAGTTAGAAGAACAGAGTGGGGACTAATACTCACTTTACTTCGTACTGCTTTTCGGCATAACTCTTTACAAATAGTAGGTGGTAATAAACAGAATTATTGCTCTATTGTTCATCTCGGACAGGGATATTAGATTAGATTTGACCACTAGATCTCTTAGCAATGACCAGTAGTAGATAAAGGAAAATAGCTTAAGTCTTCTTCTGCACTGGGGAGGGTTTTTTTCACACCCATCAGGTGCTGCTGATACACCTTTCATACCCGGCTATGAATACAAGGACCTTCAAAACATCCTTTCATCAGAGGTCACTGAACGGAAGTCTGGGGACATTATAAAGTACAAAGGGGAACTTTTAAAAACTATGCAAAAACCCCACCCATTTAAATATCATAAACAATGGTCTCATATTGTAGGGGTTCAAACCACCACACCAAAACCCAGGGGTTGTGAGACAGTCAGATGACCGTCTATCCACAAACCACAGTGAACAGATGAGACGACACTTACAACAACAAGCAAACAAAGGGAAGGGAGGGTGGTACGATGCTCACCAAGCCCTCGTGGCCAGTCCTCGCAAGGGACAGACTATAAGTACCCTTTCTGTTACCCAGCATCAGTCCTTAACTGTCTAATCAGAACTTAACATGATCGCTCATCAACCCCTTTACTACACTCCTCTGCCCCTGCCAGTCAAAGTACTCCCCACTTATTACGTATGTCACTTATAATAGAGAGGGAGGTGGAGACCCCAAGAGGTCAACGCTCCATATTATTAAGGGACACCATTGCTTCATGGAAAGTGGTCAAGGAAAAAAAAGTTATGGTCTCTCTGTCAGGGCTAAGCTGTGCTCAGTTTGAAGTAAGGTGCAAACAGCTGATGTCGCTCCCTCCCTGATACACTTGCTGTACTGACAGCTCTGTGAGTGACAGGGGGCCCAGCCCACTCCTGGACAGTGGGCGAGTGCACAGACCAATGGAGAGGAACCAGAGGCGCTCCTTCAGCTGCAGGGGCGGTATCCTAGGATTCCCATTTAAACTTCACTGAAAGTGACTTGATGCGCTGTGATAGTTCCTGGCTACCATGTGTGGTTCTTGTTCTTTTGTGTTGTTGTTTTGCTAACCATTATACTGACCTCGGCTTGTTCTCCTGACTCCGGCTTTGTCTCCTGATTTTGTGCTTTGCTTGTTTGCTTTTGTCTCGGCTTGTTTACGTTTTTTCTCTGTTCTGATTTGTGGCTTTGGCGTTCCTATTTGATATGACCTGGGACTGTTTGATATTCTTCCTTCTGACGGCCCAGCACTTTAGCACGCGCAGGGACTGTGCCCAGTTGCCGTCTGCGCCTGGTTGGTTTTTTTTCGACCTGAGAAGGGGGCAAACATCACTCCTATGCCATTGTATTGTTGTGTACTTCTTTTTGAAGTACCCTGTATGAACCCAGTTCTATCTGATTTGGGCACGGAAAACGTCGGTATGGAAGGAGAGTAATGGAGGCATATATAAGGTCGTATCCAAACATGACAATAATGCTTTTCTATTGCCAAATCTCTTTCTTTAACTAATTGTGATCTGTTTGATTACATATGTGTTTTGATCTGACTAATTATATATTGGTTTTGACTCTGCATTGACCCAGTATGCTATTTGAGAAGTGTCTTATTGTATTAAACAATTTGCATATGAAATTCTATGCATGGATTTCCTATGGTGATTGGACAGCGTGCAAACTCTTTGTAGTCAGAGTTATCTCGGAGGTGTATTATTGTTTATTTGTGACTATAATGAATTTGATACACCCGTTCAAAGAGCATATATATTTTGGAGTAGGTTAGGGAAGGAATAGGTAACATTAAATAGTTGGTGAGCTCCAAGGTGGGGCCGTCCTTTTCAGGACGATTACCCGACTTGTCCATAGGATAGTGTAGGGTCTCTTGAGGGAAAGATATATATATATTTTTTTTCAGATCTATCGTTATTTTGGCAGTGGTTTTGCTGCATAAATTTTGTGGTGTAATTTTGTCAGTGTTTTTATTGGTAATTAATAAAAGGTAGATTTTAGATTTGGTGTATGATTTCACTGCCCTAAGAGTTTAGTAATGATGAGCACTGGACCTTGTTTCATGGATATGGTGATGCCTTGAGTACAGAATTATTGGAAATTTTAAGGGACCTCACCATGATGAATGTGGACAGGACTCATTTGACTCTATCGATACCATTATTCTTCCTACATGATTGATTGAGGATAGGGGGGAGTGCACAGCGGTGGTTCTAGTTTGGCTGATGGTGGCAAAAGGTGTTTACTCGGTAAATGGCTGGCGTCCGGAACTTGCACCAAAAATTGATCGTTATTCACAATCTAATATATCTCGTAGTAGCAGACCAAATCAACACCAAACAGCACAAAGAAATAAAAAAAAAAATAATAATAATTTTTAAGAAATGAGAATGTTTATAAAAGGTTTTTGAATGCGGAAGAAAATAGAATACATTTATAGATAAACCTTCGTCGGTACATTATGGAGAGTCTGAAGGGCACTTCTGGGGAGACTGCAGGAAAGAATTATGCTGTGGTTCTGGATATGAAGGGCGCGGGTGGTGAATGGCGGCATTGGTAGCGAAGATGGGATGTGAAATTCTGCTGAAACATTTTTTGATAAAAAACAATTGGCCAAGTTTAACTTATATTTTGTTAGGGTCTTTTGTTTACACGATAAATCTTTTATGAAAATTTAGAATTGTCTCTCAGAAGGTTAAATCACATGAGTGGTCCATAAAACATCCGTTTCAATTTTCTCTACAAGTAAACTAGACATTCCTGGATGTGCTAGATATTATTATTTTCATTATTTCGATTGTTAAAACTGCTGCCAACAAATGTATAAAAATTAAAATGTTGTTGGTACCTTAGGAATTTGGAAAGTATGTTGCAATTGATTACAGATTTATTAAGTAATGTTTCATAAAAATCTTTTTTTTTTTACAAAAAAAAAATACTTTTTGGCAATAAAAAAAAAATTATTTACAAAATCGTGTGCTATGGTGAACAAGGAATTAGGGAATATATATGGGCTGTGGCCAGTATTCTCGGTGTCCTTTCAGCCCTAAAAACTGGCGCAACTGTTGTTCTCTTGAAGTATGGGCAGGCGCACTCCAAATGTAGGTGATTTGAGCGCCTGTGGCACTTTGTTATGCGCCTGATATTGGGGGGGAGGGGGGTAGGGTGCACGGGAGGTGTGTTGCACCATAACCATATGATTCTAAACAAATATGACTGGAGGATGGCAAAACTGGGCGCATTACTGCTGGAACAGCCAGTCCAAGTTAGAAGTGGTTTACCTGAGTCTGAGTTCTTGTAGCAGAACTACAATGCGCCAGATCTCTGACCCGCGTACACAGGTTCATACATGGTGGCTCATTTACACTGCTTTAAAGCTATTTAGGAACTGGCTCTACAACCTAGATCATACATGGTCGCACAATGTTCTTGAGGATGTTTTTTACTGAGTTAAATGTGTTTGTTAATAAAAAAGCTCCTTGAGCTCAGTGATTCATCTCTTTCTACCTTCAAATCTGTGCAACATATTAAGACATAATATGAAATGAGAATGATGGCTTAGTTATATTACTTTCCAATTATAATAAGCCATTGTATCCTGTAATTGAAATCATAACTGGGATACACATTATGATAGACAAATGCTTGTTTTGTGTCTTTCTATGCCATAAAACCAAAGCTCCGAAACTAATAGATGCTCCTTCCAGTTGCCATGGGCCTCGGGTGTTCCATGACGATGACGTCACATTCAGTATTCAATCACAGCAATGACGGCCGGCAGCCGTCACGTGAGGTATATTCGCCAGAGACCTGTGATTGGCAGGAGGGTCACGTGAAGAAATGAATGTGACCATTTGTCGTATTACTAGGACGCCCTGACAGCTGTGAGCATTTATACGTAATGTTTGGAAAACACCCTTTATACATAGTAGGGAAAATGTTCTAATAAGCAAAAGAGAAAGGGATAAGTAAGGGACACATGGCACAGAGCTTATATAGCTGTTAAAAGGCCAGAGCATGAGGGGCCACCCTTGGTGCTTATACATGTTGCTTTTTTGAAGGCCTTCTCCGTTGCTTTCCCTAGCAATACTGTGTTTATTCTGGCACTATTATTTATACCTTGAATTTATTGATGATGAACAAAAACATGGTTAAATCCAGTGTCCAAACCAGACAGTTTGCGGATTAATGTAAGAGACAATTTTATTTCCAAAAAAGTAATTTTAAAAGACGAGAATAACAAACAAATATGATGTGCTTATGCATTTCATAAAAATATTTACAGTGATCTATTTGTCTGAAAGTTTTTGAAACACATAAGCACGGGACACATTTATTGTGTTGTTATTTTTGCCTGTTTTAAATTTTTTATTTTAAAATTCGTTTTGAAGTTAAGTTCTACAATTTTAATTTATCTCCGCAGACTACTGGTTTGTACGCTGGATTTTTCATGTCTTGTTTTATTTCAATTTCACGGTTTGAGTGTCTGACGGATTCCTGCTGTCCATAATCACTTGTGATTTACATTTCCTTGGAGTCGATGTGCTGACCCTTCTCCATATTGTGTCATTTCATTATTGATACTTACTGCTGCTGTTTTAGGTTCCTAGTCATTAGATGAGAGACCGTATCTCATTTTGCTATGGACTTATGATTCACTTATACCCCTGTAAGGCAATACAAAGAATTTGCATAGTACTTTGTGTGAAATGGTCCAACCACAGTGCAATGCCTTACAGGATCATTATGGTGTGTGAAAAGTCTCCCTACAAGTATTGCTTCCTTATACCTCCCAACTTTTGTAAGCCAGATGGAAACATGCTTATATTTCTCTATAATTTATCTGTGCCATCATAGAAAATTATCTTCTTGACTACACAATTCTCCCCTGGGCCATTCCTTCTTTTGTCTTTACCAGAACCTTTCATCCTCCAGGCTCCAGTCCCCGTGTATACGGTCATGCAAAGGGGCACTTAGGTGTCCTTGGTTCGCTTCCTTATGGAGACAATTTTAGGCAGAGTCCCCTTCTTCACTTTCCTCAGGGGACATATCCCCATTCTGTCCTCATCTAGATGTGCTCAGGACTCTTCTCTGTTCTTCCATTTCTCTCTTGTATTTTACTTTTATTTTGCCACACTCCGAGTTCTGTGAGTCTAGTAGCTGTTGTAAACTACTCCTGGCCTGCACCACTCACCGCGGCAAGTGGTAGGAGCATCCCTCTTTATTACTGAAGCAGAACTGCTTAACTGGCAACTGCCCTTCGCTAACAACTCTGAGGGATACTCAACGACAACAAACAACACCAAGTGTCGGGTTCCCTGTATAACTGTGTGTAACGTTACAGCCACTCTTCTCTGTCCTGATTGGCTGTAGGGACTCTGATATCCTGTTCATACACAGATTAACCCCTTCATTACTGATATAAAACAGTACATATTATTAATTATTCATGTAAAGCGCCTTAAAAGTACAAGGGTGACATTCCTTTTGTCTAGAGAAAATGGATTTCAATTCTCAGTGGAGAAGATCCTTCTTTCATGAGAACTGTTAATCTGTGTAATAGCCACCCGAGAAGCTGGCATCTCAGCAGAAACACTTAGGGTGTACAAGAAAAACTTAGTAACTGTATCGATCCTACGGCACCAGTATGCGTGATGGCGCCGATGCTGGTAAACGGGTGTGGGATCCACTGTGATCACCGGCAGGCAAGCATGGTAGATGGAGATCCACACCAGGGTAGCAGAGTACTAAGGGGCCCGCGCTATTCACTGGACACTCCGCAATGCAGGAACGGACTTTGCTGAGGGAACCCCAATTTGCTACCCCTAGGACGTGGCTGACCCTGCGGTGAAGCAAGTGCCAGGCAGGAACTCCGAGGCAAGAAGCGGTAGTAGACAGCAGAACGTATGCAGCAGGATAACAGCAGGAAACTGAATCAGGCGCAATAGCATGGAAATAGCAGGTTACTGGACCTGGTATAACAGCAGGATTTAGCAGGAACTGGACAGGTATAACAGAAGGCATTCAACAAGTAACTAGACGGTATAACGGGAAGGAGAACAGCAGGTAACTGGATGGTTATACGGCAGGTTACAGCGGTAACTAGACGGGTATAATGGCAGGATACAGCAGTAACTGGGATGGTATAACGGCAGGATTCTGCAGGTACTGGACAGTGCCAGGGACGAGAAGACGACGAAGGTGGTCAGGAGCTCCTGATGAACTGCAGGAACTGAACCAGGGGATTCAGGGGTTAAGGGTTCCAGAATAGAAGACCTGAGAAGCTGGCAGGATGCTCAGATGGACAAGCCATCAGCATGAGGCAAACCAACAATGGTCTGAGGTAAATACAAGAAGTTCCTCTTTAGCCGTGATCCAGGTCAAGAGGAAGGCAAGAGAGGCACAAACACAATAAAGGGCAGGGAAGCTTTCGCTGTGGCACTAAAGGAAAGTGCCATTGCACATTCCAGACCCAGGAAGCAAGGGGCAACAGGACAGGCAAGTATACAGCAATGAACACAGGCCGCACAGGATCCCTTGCACAGGGAGCCAAACAGAGGAACATGGCTGGCACGGAAACGGCGACAGTCCATAAGGACGCGGCAGGAACCGTGCCAATAACTGCTGAAACTAAAGAGTATGATACCTATGTGGCCGAATAAACTTTCTAGGTCCAGTCTGATGAACAATTTTGGGAGCGAAATTAATATATGCATTTAGGGGACATTGTTCTTGCCTTATGGGGTTCCAAGTCTTCATAGTAGGGAAAAAACTAAGATTAAAAATCCCCTCTGCCCCTCCCTTCATTCACATCTTTCCCCACTCTGGGTGAACTTGACAGACATAGTCTTTTTTCACTGTATTATACTATGTGACTATTTAAACTAAGAGATGGAAATAGCTTTATCGTGTTAAAACTTGCGCATACATTAGAAAATGAAAATGAAGCCACGTTAGAAGGATGTGTAAAACTTCCGAATGAGGAACCACATGCAAATGTAAATAACAATTTTTTAAAGAAATAATTTGTTCAATATTATGATTATTTAATGGATATGGAAGGTTGTTTATCGGGGCTTTTTAACGAAGGGGTCCTAAGTTTCCAGGATCACCTCTGTTGCATATAGCAGTACACTTTATCTGCTGAGGGTGACTAGAGCAAAAAGATGGTCAGTAGCCTAGGAAACATCTGTAAGAGTAAGCAGAATAGGATACCTGTTACGTATCTTTTAAATGAAGCAAAATCAGAATAGCAATGTATTTGGTATACTTGGTTTATTTTTACTTTGCCCTACATGTATTAAGCTAATTTGTGAGGTGGGATGAAAGGGAGAAACTGTCACATAGGTTTATGCCCCATTGCTGTGGACAGAACAAGCTAGTGTACAGACCTTGCTGTTTCCAGCGCTGGTCCCTTATTCTGTAAGGAGCTGGAGTTTTCAGAGCTTTAGGGCGAAATCGTATGTTATTTTGGGTGCTCAAGACGCCATTTTTTGAATAGAATGCTCCTGAAGTGTAGAATGCGCTGAATCTATGAAACCTGTGGGTCATAGTTTAGCGCCTTTCTTAGCTTCTAAGTGACAACTTCCGCTCAGTAAACCACTTTTAAAGTTTGCTCTACTCGTTTCCAGCAGTAATGTGTTGGAGGTTTGCCAATTAAAAAGTCATAAATGTGTAGAATCATTACGGGTTGTAGTGCAGGCACACCTCAGAACGCCCCCCAATCTCAGGTGCATTACATTAGTGCCGCCGGGTGCTTTATAATGAGCATAATTTTTGACGCCTAATTATAAATATTAGCGAAACAGTGCGAAACAGCATGTTGTCATTAGCTTGTGCTGCCCTCAGCAAGGGGGGGCATAATTATGTGACAGGTTCTCTTTTTAAAAAACTTTGAAATTCTTAGTTCACCTCTGTTATGATCAAAAAATGCTTTCGCCAACCCTGGATACCAACGGTATCTCAGAGGATGGGTGGTTCCTATTCTTTTTTTACCTCTCACTTGAGTCAAATTCAGACTTCTCATTTGGCGTCTACATACCTCCATAATCACAGAGAGAAAAATAAAAAAGCAACAACGCCTGAATCTATGAACCTGTGGGTCATAGATTAGCGCTTTCAAAGCTACTAAGTGACACTTCTCGCTCAGGTAAAACCACTTTTAAAGTGACATCTACCTGTTACAGCAGTAATGTGCCTGGGATTTGCCGATAAAAAGTCCATAAATGTGTACAATTCAATACGGTTGTAGTGCAGGGCACACCTCCAGATCGCCCCCCTCCGGATTCAGGTGCATTTACATAGTGCCATGGGTGCCTTTATATTGCGCATAATCTTGCGCCTAATTATAATTATAGCGAAACAGTGCTGGAAACCGCATGTCTGGCATTAGCTTGTGCTGCCCTCAGCAATGGGGGGCCCCCCACCCCCCCCCCCCATAATCTTGTGGACAGGTTCCCTTTAAGGCACAAGGAAGAAGGAGGTTAAAAATACAGTTTCGTTGGCAATTTGAACACAGTGTAGTTTATTTGTGCTGTCATTTACAAGGCTGGTATGTAGGAAACAGAACCGTATTCCTGCAGACTTCACATTTCGATGTTTATAGTCATAGCCCTTTCTGTGCATTATCCATTTGTTAAGGCCTGCACAGCAATATACTTTTACCCGGAGTACGGTTTGGTGATATAAACTTGCCAGTTAAGAGCTTTCCGTGAGGGTGCTTGTTCTAGAGCTGAGCTCTGAGGACTGCTGAGCACCTAATAAACTATAATAGCTTGCCTATCTAGGAGTAAATAAATAAATGGTTGATTTTTAATCTTCTAAAGACTCACAGCATACACAAAAAGGACTCTACAAATGATTGGGACTCCAGCTCCTAAAAATAACTGCATATCCAAAAAACCATTGGTAAGTCGAGGATTCAAACAAAATTGAGTTCGAATAATGCTTATCAGCAAATGCACAAGTTCATTTGTCAGCCATGCGCGGGCCAATAATTAATTAAACAATCATTGTGGGCAGAGCTGATAATCCCATTGTGCTTAATATATAGGTCAGTCAGCTTATATATATAGTTATGCGTCGTCGCGGACAGCTGTGTTACTTGTAAAAAACTTGTAGCTACGGCTCAGGGATTGAAATGTGCCAGCGGTGAAATAAGCTTTTCACTCATGAGTGCAGACTTGAAATAGGCTCTTTCAGATCCACAGGGATCAAAAAATGGCCATGCTGTCCGATCTCTCAACCTCATGCATGTGTATGGCCGGAGACATAATTATATGGTCACCAATGACAACAAATCAAACTGATTTGTGTTTTTGCAAACATGCATTTTAATATATTGTTAAAAATAATCCAGAGTTATAGAACTGATGTCTGTGTTCTATTATTGGTTGTGATATAGGCTATGTATCAAACCATATGTAACACCCCTTTGTGCCAAACTCCTTGGGCAGGGTGTGTTGTCGCTCTCACCCTCAAAGACACAGTGCCCCCCCCCCCAATCTTGAAACAGCTCTCCAGTTATGCGGGAAAGGGGGTTTTCCTCTTCGAAAGGGGTGACTCGGGGGAAAACCCCCTGTCTAAGCTCAGAACACACCCCCAGATTTGGGGGGAAAAAAACTCTTAGCAGATTTATTTAAACGGATTAATGGGTGAAATTTTGGCTTGGAAATTTGGCAAACATGAAAAAAGTAAAAACGCATAACCATAAAAAACACCCAAAAACACGTAAATTTCCAAAATCCCCCCCTACTGGTAGGTTCAGTTTGTTTTTTTTTTTTTTCGTGGGGGCCTAGCCAGGAAATCCCAAAGAAAAATACAGTATTTTTACCCCCCTCCAAAAATGATAAATTCACAGGAGAGTGCAATCAAAATGGCTGCCGCAATCGGGGTTCAGTTAAACCTTTGGGGGCCCCTTTGCCCGGGGGTTCCGTTGGAGCTCTTTTGGTAACTTTTTGGTGCCCCTTTGAGATCCCCACCCTTAGCAACCACAGAATAGTCCACACTAAAAGTGTAAAAACCCTGTTCACAAATCCTCCCAGCGTTCACCCCCTTCCTTTCTGCACTGCAATGGATCCCTCCTGCGGCTGTCACATTCAGGTGCTGGGTGCCCCCGGCCCGGGGAGGCAGGGTTCTTCCCCGGGGGGAAAACGGGGCTCTGCAGTGACAGGTGGCCCCCCGACCAAACCAGTCTTTCTCAGGACACACTGGGGAAATCTCAGTCTCTCTCTCAGAGCTCTCTCTCCTCTGTATCTTTCACTTCGGGGCCCCTTCCCAGCTCCTTTTCCCCCTTCCTCCTCTCTCCCCCCCCCTTCCTGTTATGTCACCAAAACCCCCGGGGTGCTGGGTTTGTGAAAAACCCAAAGGCCCTCTCTGGGAAAGAAAAGTTTAAGCCTCCTTTCCCCTTTTGATCCACTTTTAACATTGCTCCTCTTTTGGGGGGGTTCAACCCCTCCCCCTGGTGGGTCCCCTTTAAAGTGCCAAGCTTTAAAAGAAAGGGTTTTACCACCCCGGAAAACAAAAACATGTGAAAAAACCAAAGTTGCCAAAATTTCAAAAAGAAAGCAGGAAATGTGTGGGCGGCGCGCCCCCTCTTTTTTGGTATGCCAAAGCCCCTTCAAAAAAGCCCCACCCATTTCCCCCTAATGCATAAAGGCTTTTTGGGAAAAAAGCCCCTTTGATGCCCCCTTTTAGCCAGGTATTTGCCCCCCCTAACCCGGTATGGCCCCCTTACAGGCCGGGTTTGATGCCCCCCTTTTTAGCCAAATTGGGTGCCCCCCCTGTAGCCGGAAAAGCCCAAAATTTTTAAACCCCGGTAGAAGCCCCCCCGTGGGTTTGCCCTAGGTGCCCCCCCTTGTTTGCCAGGGAGGTCCCCCCATTGTTAGCCCGGTAGGTGCCCCCCCATTGTTAGCCCGGTAGGTGCCCCCCATTTTTCAGCCCGGGAGGGGCCCCCATTGTCAGCCAGGTAGATGTTTCCCCCCGGGTTTCCAGGGAGAAAGCCCCTCTGTTGCCAGGTAGGGTGCCCCATCTGTTTAGCGAGGTAGGTGCCCCCCTCTGTTAGCCCGGTGATGTCCCCCCTTTTTGCCCCGGT
>JAODAL010062854.1:0-19541 GCA_025379985.1 Phyllomedusa bahiana | reverse complement strand
TGGGGGTTGGAAGAAATTTTACAAAAAAGGAAATTTATGGGGGAAACCTCTGCACCCTTGGGAAAAACTGATGGGGAAAATTCATAAAAAAAAATCAAAGAGAACCGTTTGCATCTAAGTAACTGGTGGGGGAAAGAAATTCATAAAAAAAATCTGGGGAAACCTGCTAAACAAACCAGAAAACTGAGGTGGGAAAATTCAAAAAGAAAACCCTTGGAAAAACCCCCGCATCTACAGTTTTGGGCGGGGGTTGGGGGAAAATTTTTATAAAAGGGAGAACAGGGGGATTAACCGCTCATCTAAAAGGAACGTTTTTTTGGGGGAAAAATTTCATAAAAAAGGGGAAATCATGAGGAAACCTCTGCAGTCTACAGGAAAAACTGGGGTTTGGGAGAAGATTCATACAAAAGGAAATCAGGGAAAAAAATTTTGCTGATCTCCCGGAAAAACCTGGGGTTTTGGGAAAGTTTCCCATAAAAAGAAAAATCATGGGGGGAACCCCTTGTTTCATCCCCGGGAAAAACTGAGGTGTGGGAAAAATTCTTTACAAAAGAAAACCCGGGGGGAGAACCTGCTAAATCTACAGGAAACTGAGATGGGAAAAATTATACAAAGAGGGGGCATGGGGGAGAACCGTGCATCAAAAGGAAACTAGGGGGGAAAGATTCATACAAAGGGGACACTCATGGAGGAGAACCTGCTGCAGTCTGTAGGAGAACTGAGGTGTGGGAGAAGATTCATACAAAGAGGAGAATCATGGAGGAGAACCTGCTGCAGTCTACAGGAGAACAGAGGTGTGGGAGAAGAAATATACAAAGAGGAGGATCATGGAGGAGAACCTGCTGCAGTCTACTGGAGAACTGAGGTGTGGTAGAAGATTCATACAAAGAGGAGAATCATGGAGGAGAACCTGCTACAGTCAACTGTAGAACTGAGGTGTGGTAGAATATTCATACAAAGAGGAGAATCATGGAGCAGAACCTGCTGCAGTCTACAGGAGAACAGAGGTGTGGGAGAAGAAATATACAAAGAGGAGGATTATGGAGGAGAACCTGCTGCAGTCTACTGGAGAACTGAGAGAAGAATTATACAAAGAGGAGGATCATGGAGGAGAACCTGCTGCAGTCTACAGGAGAACTGAGGTGTGGGAGAAGATTCATACAAAGAGGAGAATCATGGAGGAGAACCTGCTGCAGTCTACAGGAGAACTGAGGTGTGGGAGAAGATTCATACAAAGAGGAGAATCATGGAGGAGAACCTGCTGCAGTCTACAGGAGAACTGAGGTGTGGGAGAAGATTCATACAAAGAGGAGAATCATGGAGGAGAACCTGCTGCAGTCTACAGGAGAACTGAGGTGTGGGAGAAGATTCATATAAAGAGGAAAATCATGGAGGAATACCTGCTGCAGTCTACAGGATTGCTGAGGTGTGGGAGAAGATTTATACAAAGAGGAGAATCATGGAGGAGAACCTGCTGCAGTCTACAGGAGAACTGAGTTGTGGGAGAAGATTCATACAAAGAGGAGAATCATGGAGGAGAACCTGCTGCAGTCTACAGGAGAACTGAGGTGTAGGAGAAGATTCATACAAAGAGGAGAATCATGGAGGAGAACCTGCTGCAGTCTACAGGAGAACTGAGTTTTGGGAGAAGATTCATACAAAGAGGAGAATCATGGAGGAGAACCTGCTGCAGTCTACAGGAGAACTGAGGTGTGGGAGAAGATTCATACAAAGAGGAGAATCATGGAGGAGAACCTGCTGCAGTCTACAGGAGAACTGAGGTGTGGGAGAAGATTCATACATAGAGGAGGATCATGGAGGAGAACCTGCTGCAGTCTACATGAGAACTGACGTGTGGGAGAAGATTCATACAAAGAGGAGAATCATGGAAGAGAACCTGCTGCAGTCTACAGGAGACCTGTGGGATGGGAGAAGATTCATACAAAGAGGAGAATCATGGAGGAGAACCTGCTGCAGTCTACAGGAGAACTGAGGTGTGGGAGAAGATTCATACAAAGAGGAGAATCATGGAGGAGAACCTGCTGCAGTCTACAGGAGAGCTGAGGTGTGGGAGAAGATTCATACAAATGAGAATCATGCAGGAGAACCTGCTGCAGTGCAGGAGAGCTGAGGTGTGGGAGAAGATTCATACAAAGAGGAGAATCATGGAGGAGAACCTGCTGCAGTCTACAGGAGAACTGAGGTGTGGGAGAATATTCATACAAAGAGGAGAATCATGGAGGAGAACCTGCTGCAGTCTACAGGAGAGCTGAGGTGTGGGAGAAGATTCATACAAAGAGGACAATCATGGAGGAGAACCTGCTGCAGTCTACAGGAGAGCTGAGGTGTGGTAGAATATTGATACAAAGAGGACACTCACAGAGGAGAACCTGCTGCAGTCTACAGGAGAACAGAGGTGTGTGAGAAGATATATACAAAGAGGAGAATCATGGAGGAGAACCTGCTGCAGTCTACAGGAGAACTGAGGTGTGGGAGAAGAATTATACAAAGAGGAGGATCATGGAGGAGATCCTGCTGCAGTCTACAGGAGAGCTGTGGTGTGGGAGAAGAATTATGCAAAGAGGAGGATCATGGAGGAGAACCTGCTGCAGTGTACAGGAGAACTGAGGTGTGGGAGAAGATTCGTACAAAGAGGAGAATCCTTGAGGAGAACCTGCTGCAGTCTACAGGAGAACTGAGGTGTGGGAGAAGATTCATACAAAGGGGACACTCATGAAGGAGAACCTGCTGCAGTTTGTATGAGAACTGAGGTGTGGGAGAATATTCATACAAAGAGGAGAATCATGGAGGAGAACCTGCTGCAGTTTACAGGAGAACAGAGGTGTGGGAGAAGAATAATACAAAGAGGAGGATCATGGAGGAGAACCTTCTGGAGTCTACTGGAGAACAAAGGTGTAGGAGAATATTCATACAAATAGGGACCCTCCAAGGAGAACGCTGCCTGCAGTCTACAGGAAACTAGGTGGTAAGGAGAAGATTCATACAAAGAGGAGAATCATGGAGGAGAACCTGCTGCAGTCTACAGGAGAACTGAGGTGTGGGAGAAGATTCATACAAAGAGGACACTCATGGAGGAGAACCTGCTGCAGTCTGTAGGAGAACTGAGGTGTGGGAGAAGATTCATACAAAGAGGAGAATCATGGAGGAGAACCTGCTGCAGTCTACAGGAGAACTGAGGTGTGGGAGAAGATTCATACAAAGAGGTCACTCATGGAGGAGAACCTACTGCAGTCTGTATGAGAACTGAGGTGTGGTAGAAGATTCATATAAAGATGACAATCATGGAGGAGAACCTGCTGCAGTTTACAGGAGAACAGAGGTGTGGGAGAAGAATTATACAAAGAGGAGGATCATGGAGGAGAATCTGCTGGAGTCTACTGGAGAACTGATGTGTGGTAGAAGATTCATACAAAGAGGAGAATCATGGAGGAGAACCTGCTGCAGTCTACAGGAAAACTGAGGTGTAGGAGAAGATTCATATAAAGAGGAGAATCATGGAGGAGAACCTGCTGCAGTCTACAGGAGAACTGAGATGTGGTAGAATATTCATACAAAGAGGAGAATCATGGAGGAGAACCTGCTGCAGTCTACAGGAGAACTGAGGTGTGGGAGAAGATTCATACAAAGAGGAGAATCATGGAGGAGAACCTGCTGCAGTCTGTAGGAGAGCTGAGGTGTGGGAGAAGATTCATACAAAGAGGAGAATCATGGAGGAGAACCTGCTGCAGTCTACAGGAGAACAGAGGTGTGGGACAAGAATTATACAAAGAGGAGAATCATGGAGGAGAACCTGCTGCAGTCTACAGGAGAACTGAGGTGTGGGAGAAGATTCATACAAAGATGACAATCATGGAGGAGAACCTGCTGCAGTCTGTAGGAGAACTGAGGTGTGGGAGAAGATTCATACAAAGGAAGAAATCATTGAAGGGATAACCTGCTGCAGTATACAGAACTGAGGTGTGGGAGTAGATTCATACGAAGAGGAGAATCATCAAGCAGAACCTGCTGCAGTATACAGAACTGAGGTGTGGGAGAATATTCATACAAAGAGGAGAATCAAGGAGGAGAACACTGCGCAGCCTAACAGAGACTGACGGTGTGGGAGAAGATTTATAAAAGAGAGAAATCAATTGAGGAGAACCGGCTGAAGTCTACAGAACCTGATTGTGGTGAAGATTCATACAAAGGAGGAGAATTATTTTTTTGGGGGGGGGGGGGGGGGGGGGGGGGGGGGGGGGGGTGGGGGGGGGGGGGGGGGGGGGGGGGGGGGGGGGGGGGGGGGGGGGGGTGTGTGTGGAGGAGAACCTGCTGCAGTCTACAGGAGAACTGAGGTGTGGGAGCCAAAAGCTGTAGGAACATCCACAGTTTGAACAGGAAGTGAAGCTGTAGTATCCCCCACAGCCTGAACAGTGAGTTGGAGCATGAAACTGTAGAAGCGGCCAAAGTCTGAACAGTAAATTGAAGCCTGAAGCTGTAGGACCACCCACAGCCTGAACAGGAAGTGGCGGCCTGAAGCTGGCTGTGAAGAGCAGGCTTTGTGAAACAGCATGGTGGGAACATGTGAACCTAAAAGGGAAACAATCGTTAACTTAAAATCCTGACAGTAGGTGAATCGCTCCTGACCTGCAACTTTAACACCCTAAAAAATTGCAGACTGTAATCCCGGCCACTGAGCTCTCGGGGTGTGAAGACTTATGCAATCAATCGCTTGGTGCTTAATAATTGTAATTAAAATGTCAGTCACTTTTCCGTGCTGAAGATTTTCAGCGGAATGTGATGCAATGTGGTTACCACACAACAAGAGGGTGTGAATACTTTCTGCCTCCACAGGGTCGAGCCGCCGTCCATTGACCTGGAATGTGGAGATTCTTGTACTGGTGCGGAGCCGGCGTGCTGGGAGGACATGGTCTTCTCTGCTCCAGACCTGAACAAGGCGTAGACTGCACCCGGACAATGTACGACATGGGGACTCCAGGGACTCCTTTTGGCTTTCCTGTACGGCGCTTGATGGGATCCATAACCGTCTGTAATATTACAGTGTAATAAGGGGGCGGCGCCACTCACAGGCAGCGCAGTATAACCCCCATTATCCGCCATATCCATCACCGAGGGGCCCATCTAGCAGAGCAGAGGATGGGGGTTACTGGTAAATTGGTGATGGGTTAATCCAAATGGACAACCTTCCCCCTCCTGATCAACTTACTATGGTTGGTCCTAGCGTGACAACACAAGTTGGGTGCCGCCATTTTTAACATTGGGGTCACTAGATAAAGAAATATCGCCTTGTTTCAGTGCATTATGGGTGGGTGTGGGCGGACAGTGCTGGCCATGTCACTCTCTTCTAAACAGGAAGTGAGAGCCTGAAGCTGAAGAACAGCCCACAACCTAAACAGGAAGTAGGAGCCTGATGTTGTAGAACAGCCCACGGCCTGAACAGGAAGTGGGAGCCTGTAGCTATAGAACCACCCACAACCTAAACAGGAAGTGAGAGCCTGATACTGTAGAACCACCCACAACCTAAACAGGAAGTAGGAGCCTGATGTTGTAGACCCACGGCCTGAACAGGAAGTGGGAGCCTGTAGCTATAGAACCACCCACAACCTAAACAGGAAGTGAGGGAGCCTGATGTTATAGTAACAGCCCACAGCCTGAACATGAAGTGGGAGCCTGAAGCTGTAGAACCACCCACAACCTAAACAGGAAGTAGGAGCCTGATGTTATAGAACAGCCCACAGCCTGAACATGAAGTGGGAGCCTGGCGCTGTAGAACCAACCACAACCTAAACAGGAAGTAGGAGCCTGATGTTGTAGAACAGCCCACGGCCTGAACAGGAAATGGGAGCCTGACGCTGTAGAACCACCCACAACCTAAACAGGAAGTCAGAGCCTGATACTGTAGAACAGCCCACAACCTAAACAGGAAGGGAGAGCCTGATGCTGTAGAACAGCCCACGGCCTGAACAGGAAGTGGGAGCCTGACGCTGTAGAACCTCCCACAGCCTGAACATGAAGTGGGAGCCTGAAGCTGTAGAACCACCCACAACCTAAACAGGAAGTAGGAGCCTGATGTTGTAGAACAGCCCACGGCCTGAACAGGAAGTGGGAGCCTGACGCTGTAGAACCACCCACAACCTAAACAGGAAGTGAGAGCCTGATACTGTAGAACAGCCCACAACCTAAACAGGAAGGGAGAGCCTGATACTGTAGAACAGCCCACGGCCTCAACAGGAAGTGGGAGCCTGACGCTGTAGAACCTCCCACAGCCTGAACAGGGAATGTGAGCCTGAAGCTGTAGAACCACGCACAATCTAAACAGGAAGGGAGAGCCTGATGTTGTAGAACAGCCCACGGCCTGAACAGGAAGTGGGAGCCTGAAGCTATAGAACCACCCACAACCTAAACAGGAAGTGAGAGCCTGATGCTGTAGCACCGTCCACAGCCAGAACAGGAAGTGGGAGCCTGAAGCTGTAGCACCGTCCACAACCTGAACAGTAAGGGGAGCCTGATGCTGTAGAACCACCCACAACCTAAACAGGAAGTGAGAGCTTGATGCTGTAGAACAGCACACGGCCTGAACAGGAAGTGGGAGCCTGAAGCTGTAGAACCACCCACAACCTAAACAGGAAGTCAGAGCCTGATACTGTAGAACAGCCCACAACCTAAACAGGAAGTGAGAGCTTGATGCTGTAGAACAGCACACGGCCTGAACAGGGAGTGGGAGCCTGAAGCTATAGAACCACCCACAACCTAGACAGGAAGTAGGAGCCTGATGTTGTAGAACAGCCCACGGCCTGAACATGAAGTGGGAGCCTGAAGCTGTAGAACCAACAACAGCCTGAACAGGAAGTGGGAGCCTGAAGCTGTAGCACCGTCCACAACCTGAACAGTAAGGGGAGCCCACGGCCTGAATAGGAAGTGGGAGCCTGAAGCTATAGAACCACCCACAGTCTGAAAAAAAGTGGGCGCTTGGAGCTGTAGAACAAAACGGACAACCTCCACCTCCTGATGAACTATGTTTGGTCATAACTTGACAATAAAAGTTGGGTGCTGGGGGGTCACCAGGCAAGGAGATCTTACCTTATCTTAGTGCATTGTGGGAATGCAGGGGAGGGTAGGGGGTAGTTCCTCTCTGCTAGATAAACAATGGTTCTCCTGGATTTATTAAGGACGGGGTTTCTTCCACCGCGGCGTCCGAGGCCGGGAGCTCATGGTGGGAGAAGTGCCGGGAGCCGCTCCACTAATGCGGTTGTCATAACAATTCACTGCAACAGATGTTTCCTGCCCTGAAATACACACAGCTGCCTCCGAAGCCTGGTAACAGCTCCTGACACCCCGAGGGGCCCGAAACCAAAAGCTTCTACCCCGCCGAGGTGCCCGATACCCACCGCTGCCCCCGAAACCAAAAGCTCCTACCACCCCGAGGGGCCCGAAACCCACCGCTGCCCCCGAAACCAAAAGCTTCTACCACCCCGAGGGGCCCGAAACCCACCGATGCCCCCGAAACCAAAGCTCCTACCACCCGAGGGGCCCGAAAACCCACCGCTGCCCCCGAAACCAAAAGCTTCTACCACCCCGAGGGGCCCGAAACCCACCGCTGCCCCGAAACACTAAAGCTTCTACCACCCCGAGGGGCCTGAAACTCACCGAAGCCCCCAAAACCAAAAGCTTCTACCACCCCGAGGGGCCTGAAACTCACCGAAGCCCCCAAAACCCACCGCTGCCTCCGAACCCTGGTAACAGCTCCTGCCACCCAGAGGGGCCTGAACCTACCGCTGCCTCTGAACCCTGGTAACAGCTCCTACCACCCCGAGGGGCCCGAAACCCACCGCTGCCCCTGAACCCTGGTAACAACTCCTGCCACCCCAAGGGGCCCGAAACTCACCGCTGTACCCGAAACCAAAAGCTTCTACCACCCAGAGGGGCCTGAAACTCACCACTGCCCCCAAAACCCACCGCTGCCTCCGAACCCTGGTAACAGCTCCTGCCACCCAGAGGGGCCCGAAACCCACCGCTGCCTCCGAAACCTGGTAACAGCTCCTGCCACCCAGAGGGGCCCGAAACTCACCGCTGCCCCCGAACCCTGGTAACAGCTCCTACCACCCCAAGGGGCCCGAAACCCACCGCTGCCCCCGAAACCCAAAGCTCCTACCACCCCGAGGGGCCCGAAACCCACCGCTGCCTCCGAACCCTGGTAACAGCTCCTACCACCCCAAGGGGCCCGAAACCCACCGCTGCCTCCGAAACCTGGTAACAGCTCCTACCACCCCGAGGGGCCCGAAACCCACCGCTGCCTCCGAAACCTGGTAACAGCTCCTACCACCCAGAGGGGCCCGAAACCCACCGCTGCCCCCCAAAACCAAAAGCTCCTACCACCCCGAGGGCCCGAAACCCACCGTTGCCTCCGACAGCATCCAGCACTGAGCGTGCACCGCCGCAAGAGAAGCTCGACACCCCGAGCAGCGCACAGATCCTGACCGATTCCTGCTCCACAGCTGAGGGTGCGGGGCAATGTCTCAGTGCAGGTAGGAGACCATGGAAGGTGATGCATCATGGAGGAAGGAGAACACTCATCGGATTTTTCAGGGTCTTGTATTTCCAGCTGATGTGACAACTGTGAACCGTAACTGCTCACAGGGAAGTACAGGAGGGAAGTGCCCAGGAAGGAGAGCACGGGACAGAGAGGAGGGGAGCGCCCAGGAGGGAGAGCGCCGGACAGAGAGGAGGGGAGCGCCCAGGAGGGAGAGCACGGGACAGAGAGGAGGGGAGCGCCCAGGAGGGAGAGCACCAGGGTATAGAGGAGGGGAGTACCCAGGAGGGAGAGCATGGGAAAGAGAGGAGGGGAGCGCCCAGGAGGGAGAGCACGGGACAGAGAGGAGGGGAGCACCCAGGAGGGAGAGCACCGGACAGAGAGGAGGAGAGCGCCGGACAGAGAGGAGGGGAGCGCCCAGGAGGGAGAGCACGGGACAGAGAGGAGGGGAGCGCCCAGGAGGGAGAGCACGGGGACAGAGAGGAGGGGAGAGAGAGCACGGGACAGAGAGGAGGGGAGCGCCCAGGAGGGAGGGCGCCGGACAGAGAGGAGGGGAGCGCCCAGGAGGGGGAGCGCCCAGGAGGGAGAGCACGGGACAGAGAGGAGGGGAGCGCCCAGGAGGGAGAGCACCAGGGTATAGAGGAGGGGAGCGCCCAGGAGGGAGAGCACCAGGGTATAGAGGAGGGGAGCAGAGCACGGGACAGAGAGGAGGGGAGCGCCCAGGAGGGAGAGCACGGGACAGAGAGGAGGGGAGCGCCCAGGAGGGAGAGCACGGGACAGAGAGGAGGGGAGCGCCCAGGAGGGAGAGCCCGGGACAGAGAGGAGGGGAGCGCCCAGGAGGGAGAGCACCTGGGAGTAGTGGAGGGGAGCGCCCAGGAGGGAGAGCTCGGGACAGAGAGGAGGGGAGCGCCCAGGAGGGAGAGCGCGGGACAGAGAGGAGGGGAGCGCCCAGGAGGGAGAGCACCAGGGTATAGAGGAGGGGAGCGCCCAGGAGGGAGAGCACGGGACAGAGAGGAGGGGAGCGCCCAGGAAGGAGAGCGCCGGACAGAGAGGAGGGGAGCACCCAGGAGGGAGAGCACGGGACAGAGAGGAGGGGAGCGCCCAGGAGGGAGAGCACGGGACAGAGAGGAGGGGAGCGCCCAGGAGGGAGAGCACGGGACAGAGAGGAGGGGAGCGCCCAGGAGGGAGAGCACGGGACAGAGAGGAGGGGAGCACCCAGGAGGGAGAGCACCGGACAGAGAGGAGGGGAGCGCCCAGGAGGGAGAGCACGGGACAGAGAGGAGGGGAGCGCCCAGGAGGGAGAGCACGGGACAGAGAGGAGGGGGAGCACAGGAGGGAGAGCACGGACAGAGAGGAGGGGAAGCGCCAGGAGGGGAAGGCCCAGGAGGGAGGCGCGGACCGAGAGGAGGGGAGCGCCCAGGAGGGAGAGCACGGGAAAGAGAGGAGGGGAGCGCCCAGGAGGGAGAGCACCGGACAGAGAGGAGGGGAGCGCCCAGGAGGGAGAGCACGGGACAGAGAGGAGGGGAGCGCCCAGGAGGGAGAGCACGGGACAGAGAGGAGGGAGAGCGCCCAGGAGGGAGAGCACGGGACAGAGAGGAGGGAGAGCACGGGAAAGAGAGGAGGGGAGCACCCAGGAGGGAGAGCACGGGACAGAGAGGAGGGGAGCGCCCAGGAGGGAGGGCGCCGGACAGAGAGGATGGGAGCGCCCAGGAGGGAGAGCGCCGGACAGAGAGGAGGGGAGCGCCCAGGAGGGAGAGCACGGGAAAGAGAGGAGGGGCGCGCCCAGGAGGGAGAGCGCCGGACAGAGAGGAGGGGAGCGCCCAGGAGGGAGAGCACCAGGGTATAGAGGAGGGGAGCGCCCAGGAGGGAGAGCACCAGGGTATAGAGGAGGGGAAGCGCCCAGGAGGGAGAGCGCCGGACAGAGAGGAGGGGAGCGCCCAGGAGGGAGAGCACCAGGGTATAGAGGAGGGGAGCGCCCAGGAGGGAGAGCGCCGGACAGAGAGGAGGGGAGCGCCCAGGAGGGAAAGTGCCGGACAGAGAGGAGGGGAGCGCCCAGGAGGGAGAGCACGGAACAGAGAGGAGGGGAGCGCCCAGGAGGGAGAGCACGGGACAGAGAGGAGGGAGAGCACGGGACAGAGAGGAGGGGAGCGCCCAGGAGGGAGAGCACGGGACAGAGAGGGAGAGCACGGGACAGAGAGGAGGGGAGCGCCCAGGAGGGAGAGCACGGGACAGAGAGGAGGGGAGCGCCCAGGAGGGAGAGCACGGGACAGAGAGGAGGGGAGCGCCCAGGAGGGAGAGCACGGGACAGAGAGGAGGGGAGCGCCCAGGAGGGGAAGCGCCCAGGAGGGAGAGCGCCGGACAGAGAGGAGGGGAGCGCCCAGGAGGGAGAGCACGGGACAGAGAGGACGGGAGCGCCCAGGAGGGAGAGCACGGGACAGAGAGGAGGGGAGCGCCCAGGAAGGAGAGCGCCGGACAGAGAGGAGGGGAGCACCCAGGAGGGAGAGCACCAGGGTATAGAGGAGGGGAGCGCCCAGGAGGGAGAGCGCCGGACAGAGAGGAGGGGAGCGCCCAGGAGGGAGAGCACGGGACAGAGAGGAGGGGAGCACCCAGGATGGAGAGCACCGGACAGAGAGGAGGGGAGCACCGAGGAGGGGAGAGACGGGACAGAGAGGAGGGGAGGCCCAGGAGGGAGAGCACGGGACAGAGAGAGGGGAGCGACCAGGAGGGAGAGCACGGGACTAGAGAGGAGGGGAGCGCCCCAGGAGGAGAGCACGGGACAAGAGGAGGAGGGGAGCGCCAGGAGGAGAGCACGGGACAGAGAGGAGGGGAGCGCCAGGAGGGAGAGCACGGGACTGAGAGGAGGGGAGCGCGCCCAGGAGGGAGAGCACGGGACAGAGAGGAGGGAGCGCCAGGAGGGAGAGCACGGGACAGAGAGGAGGGGAGCACCCAGGAGGGAGAGAAAGGGAAGAGAGGAGGGGAGGCCCAGGAGGGAGAGCACGGACAGATAGGAGGGGAGCGCCCAGGAGGGAGAGCACGGGACAGAGAGGAGGGGAGCGCCCAGGAGGGAGAGCACCGGACAGATAGGAGGGGAGCGCCCAGGAGGGAGAGCACGGGACAGAGAGGAGGGGAGCGCCCAGGAGGGAGAGCACGGGCCAGAGAGGAGGAGAGCGCCCAGGAGGGGAGCGCCCAGGAGGGAGAGCACGGGACAGAGAGGAGGAGAGCGCGGGACAGAGAGGAGGGGAGCACGGGACAGAGAGGAGGGGAACCCAGGAGGGAGAGCACGGGACAGAGAGGAGGGGAGCGCCCAGGAGGGAGAGCACGGGACAGAGAGGAGAGGAGCACCCAGGAGGGAGAGCACCGGGTGTAGAGGAGGGGAGCACCCATGAGGGAGACCACCGGGTGTAGAGAAGGGGCATCGGGTGTAGAGGAGTGGAGCACCCAGCATGGAGAGCACCGGGTGGAGAGGCTGGGAGAACACGGGGGGTAGAGAAGGGGCATCGGGTGTAGAGGAGGGGAGCACCCAGCATGGAGAGCACCGGGTGTAGTGGAGGCGGGCACCCAGCATGGAGAGAACAGTGTACAGGGTGGGGAGCACCCAGTATGGAGAGCACCGGGTGTAGAGGAGGGGAGCACCCAGCATGGAGAGAACAGTGTACAGGGTGGGGAGCACCCAGTCTGGGGAGCTCCGGGTGTAGAGGAGGGGAGCACTGGATGTAGAGGAGGGGAGCATCCAGTATGGAGAGCTCCAGGTGTAGAGGAGAAGGAGCACCAGGTGTAGAGGAGGGGAGCACCGGATGTAGAGGAGGGGAGCACCCAGCATGGAAAGAACCGAGTGTACAGGGTGGGGAGCACCCAGTCTGGAGAGCTCCGGGTGTAGAGGGGAGCACCCAGTATGGAGAGCTCCGGGTGTAGAGGAGGGGAGCACCGGACGTAGAGGAGGAGAGCACTGGGTGTAGAGGAGGGGAGCCCCGGATGTAGAGGAGGGGAGCCCCCAGCATGGAGAGAACCGAGTGTACAGGGTGGGAAGCACCCAGTCTGGAAAGCTCCGGGTGTAGAGGGGAGCACCCAATATGGAGAGCTCCGGGTGTAGAGGAGGGGAGCACCAGGTGTAGAGTAGAGCACTGGGTGTAGAGAAGGGGAGCGCCCAGTATGGAGAGCTCCAGGTGTAGAGGAGGGGAGCACCCGATGTGGAGGAGGAGAGCACTGGGTGTAGAGGAGGGGAAGCATCCAGTATGGAGAGCTCCAAGTGTAGTGGAGGAGAGCTCCGGGTGTAGAGGAGGAGAGCTCCTTGTGTAGAGGAGGGGAGCACCCAGTATGGAGAGCTCCGGGTGTAGAGGAGGGGAGCACCCAGTATGGAGAGCTCCGGGTGTAGAGGGGAGCACCCAGTATGGAGAGCTCTGGGTGTAGAGGAGGGGAACACCCAGTATGGAGAACTCCGAGTGTAGAAGAGGGGAGCACCGGATGTAGAGGAGGGGAACACCCAGTATGGAGAGCTCCGGGTGTAGAGGGGAGAACCCAGTATGGAGAGCTCTGGGTGTAGAGGGGAGCACCAGGTGTAGAGGTGAAGGATCACCGGCTGTAGAGGAGAAGGAGCACCGGATGTAGAGGAGGGGAGCACCCAGTATGGAGAGCTCCGGGTATAGAGGAGTGGAGCACCGGGTGTAGAGGAGGATAGCTCTGGTGTAGAGGAGGGGAGCACCAAGTATGGAGAGCACCGGGTCTAGAGGCGTCGAGCACCCCCTATGGAGAGCACTGTTTGTAGAGGAGGGGAGCACCCAGTATGGAGAGCTCCAGATGTAGAGGAGGGGAGCACTAGGTGTAGAGGAGGATAGCTCTTGGTGTAGAGGAGGGGAGCACCCAGTATGTAGAGCACTGAGTGTAGAGGAGGGGAGCACCAAGTATTGAGAGCACCGGGTGTAGAGGAGAAGGAGCACCGGGTGTAGAGGAGGAGAGCACCCAGTATGGAGAGCTCCAGATGTAGGGAAGCACCGGTGTGTAGGAGAGGATAGCTCTGGGTGTAGAGGAGGGGAGCACCCAGTATGGAGAGCACTGAGTGTAGAGGAGGGGAGCACCAAGTATGGAGAGCACCGGGTGTAGAGGAGGGGAGCACCCAGTATGGAGAGCACCGGGTGTAGAGGAGGGGAGCACCCAGGTTCACATTGTGTTTTTCAGAAATGTTTTTTTGTGCAGAACTATACGTTGCATTTGGCATATATTGCTTTTAACCCATATGGGAGGAACTGTAAGGAGAAGGAAGACCGGGTGTAGGGAGGAGAGCCCCCAGTATGGAGAGCCCAGTTGGGAAAGCCCCGGGGGGTAGAGGGGGAAGCTCGGGTTTTAGAGGACGGGAGCACCCAGCGGGAGAGCCCCGGGTGTAGGGGGGGAGCCCCCCAGGGGGAACCCCCGGGGTGAGGGGATGGGGAAACGGGGGGTGAGAAGGGGGCAGGGTGTAGAGGAGGGGACCCCCATATGGAGAGCCCCGGGTGTAGAAGGGAGCCCCGTATGGAGACCCCGGGTGTAGGGATGGAGCCCCGGGGGGTTTTTGGGAGGATAGCTCGGGTGTAGGGAGGGGAGCACCCGATGGAGACCCTGGTGTAGAGGAGGGGAGCACCCGCATGGGGGGACATCGGGTGTAAGGGGAGGGGGCACCCAGCATGGAGAGCTGGGGTTTGTAGAGGGGGGAGCCCCCGGGTTTTCACATTTTTTCAGAAATTTTTTTTTTTGTGCAAAACTATAGTTTATTTGGCATAATTGTTTTTTAACTCAAAAGGGGAGGAATGATGCCTCCATTTTGGTCTCTTGCACCCCGCCCACCTCCCACAGGTTGCTAGATCAGTGCAACTTGTAAGGTTGGTGTTTTTTTTTAATTTTTCTCTCTGGATTATGGAGGTCGGTTGACCCAATGAGAAGTCTGGCGAGAGGTAAAAATAGAGTAGGACCACCCGCCTTGAGATCCCGTTGGTAGGCGGGGGTGGCTTAAGCATTTTTTGATCAAAACATGTGAACTAAGACTCTCAAAGTTTTTTTCATGTAGAGGAGGGAAGTACCGAGCATGGAGAGCGCCGGGTGTAGAGGAGAAAGAGCACCAGATGTAGAGGAGGGGAGCACCCAGTATGGAGAGCACTGGGTGTAGAGGAGAAGGAGCACTAGGTGTAGAGAAGGTGAGCACCCAGTATGGAGAGCACCGGGTGTAGAGAAGGGGAGCACCCAGTTTCGAGAGCTCCGGGTGAAGAGGAGGGGAGCCCCGGGGGTAGTTGAGGAGCACCGGATGTAGAGGAGGGGAGCACCCAGTATGGAGAGCACTGGGTGTAGAGGAGGGGAGCACCCAGTATGGAGAGCTCCAGATGTAGAGGAGGGGAACCCCCAATATGGGGAGCTCCAGGTGTAAAGGTGGGGAGCACCGGGTGTAGAGGAAAAGGAGCACCGGGTGTAGAGGAGGGGAACACCCGGGGGGGACGAGGGGAGCACCGGGTGTAGACGAGGGGAACACCCAGTATAGAGAGCACTGTGTGTAGAGGAGAATGAGCACCGGGTGTAGACGAGGGGAGCTCTCGGTGTAGAGGAGGGGAACACCCGGTGTAGAGCCTCCAGTATGGGGAGCTCCGGGTGTAGATGAGGGGAGCCTCCGTTATCGGGGAGCATCGGGTGTAGATGAGGGGAAGCACCGGTGTGCAGGGAGCCGGTGTGTAGACGAGGGGAATCGACCCGGTGTAGACGAGGGACACCGGGTGTAGACGAGGGGAACACCCGGTGTAGAGCACTGTGTGTAGAGGAGAATGGCACCGGGTGTAGACGAGGGGAGCTCTCGGTGTAGAGGAGGGGAGCCCCTGTGAGGGGAGTCCCGGGTGTAGAGGAGGGGAGCTCCGGGTGTAGAGGAGGGGAGCCTCCAGTATGGGGAGCTCCGGGTGTAGAGGAGGGGAGCTCCGGGTGTAGAGGAGGGGAGCCTCCAGTATGGGGAGCTCCGGGGGTAGAGGAGGGGAGCCTCCAGTATGGGGAGCTCCGGGTGTAGAGGAGGGGAGCACCAGGTGTAGAGCAGGGGAGCCCCCAGTTGGAGCCGGTGTAGAGGGAGGGGAGCTCCAGTATGGGAGCTCCGGGTGTTGAGGAGGGGAGCCTCCAGTATGGGGAGCTCCGGGTGTAGAGGGGAGCCTCCCTAGGGACTCCGGGTGTAGAGGAGGGGAGCCTCCAGTATCGAGCTCGGTGGGAGGGACCTGTAGGGGAGCTCGGGTGTAGAGAGGGGAGCCACCAGTATGGAGGAGTCACTGGGTGTAGAGGCAGGGGAGCGAGGGGAGCTCTCGGGTGTAGAGCAGGGGAGCCCCCAGTATGGGGAGCTCCGGGTGTAGAGGGGAGCCTCCAGTATGGGGAGCTCTCGGTGTAGAGGAGGGGAGCAACCAGTATGGGGAGCTCCGGGTGTAGAGGAGGGGAGCCCCCAGTTGGACGCAGCGCTTTAATAAAAACAAAGCACACGTAGATATTTTTAACATTATCTTTATACTTTCTTTTAAAAAATAAATATGTTTCTACATAATATTTAATCTGCAAAGAAAGATGTGTTAATGACTGCGTCTCACAACAATAACAATGATAGCACCAATAAATAAAACACATATTACAATTAAAAAAATGTTAGGCAGAATTAACTTTTTGTGTTTTTGAAATTATTTACAAAAAAAAGAAGGAAACCTGTAGTGTTTAATGCTCGATATACAGATATGAACCTTGGCTGCAGAGGCCGTGAGGGACCCACTTCATTGTCACGAGATTGTAATGGCTTCTACTGAGGACTGACACAGTGTGGAACGGTCAACGTGCAGCGCTACAAACCCGGCCCCGAGTGCAGGACGGGGGTAACCAGTATATGGCCAACATATGTACGGAGGACGGGGGTAACTAGTATATGGCCAACATATGTACGGAGGACGGGGGTAACCAGTATATGGCCAACATATGTACGGAGGACGGGGGTAACTAGTATATGGCCAACATATGTCCTACCTATAGCCAAAAGGCAGCACACGGAGGACGCGGGGTAACCAGTATATGGCCAATATATGTACGGAGGATGGGGGTAACGAGTATGGGGTCAACATGTGGCCTATCCTCAGCCAGACTACAGAAGGCACCACACGGAGGATGGGGGTAACCAGTATGGAGTCAACGCGTGGCCTATCCTCAGCCAGACTACAGAAGATAGCATATGGTGGATGGGGGTTACTAGCATGGGGTCAACGTGTGGCCTTAAGGTAGCACATGGAGAATGGATAACCCAAAGTATAAGAGTTTTGAAACTTTTTGGAAGTGGACCAGCCACCTGAACACAGGTTGGAGGAACAAATATCAAGGCAACAGGTTGACATAATGCCCCTCACCCACCAGCGGCAACAAGCCACAGGCCATGTCCAAAGTGACGCGAGCATCCTCCATGCGGTGACGGTGATGCAACCACTTTGGAGATGGGACCGAGCTTATCAGGTCGACCCAAAAGCTGAACATTTTATCTCCAGCCGACCCTGGACCGGTCTGGTTTTCGCTGCACACGACCATTACATTTCTTTTGCCCACAGAAACACAGGTCAATGTCCTGTTCTTCTGCAGTTGAACAATTACCTGCTTGGAAGAACGTGGAGCAAGAGCTTTTTTTTTTTCAGCACTACTATTCATCGTCACACTCCAGTGGAAAGAATAAGGGTAAGAATTCATTAAATATTAAATGTGTTGAAGATTTCCCAACCGGTCTGGGCGGAGGACGGGGGTCATTAGTCTGGCCTCCGTCCCTACCGAATGATGACAACTCAGCATCTCCTCAACCTCACGGTAATGCGGGCAGACACCGGGTCGTTCCCACAGGAAGGCATAAACCCATGCATGTGCTGGAATTGCATGTGCAAACTAGTAGAGCCCTGCACGCTGCCCCGAGAGACACATGTCACACAATAAATACTTCAACCTAGAACTGGATGGGTCAAGATACAGCATGGACGACGGAGGATGGACTTGCAGACAGAAGAGGTGACTGCGATGGAAGAGCCGGCCCCCGTATTGCTTGCTATACTGACGCGTTTCACAGCCCTCTGAGCAGCGGTCTGTACGCGCCGTCACATAACAGTATGCCATCAAATAAATACAATAAATACTGCCGCTCAGACTTTACTGCTGCCAAGAGTTGGGTTTGCAGTCATGGGGACACGAGTCAGCGACTAATCAGACATCACAGGTTCCACAGGCCAGGCAGCCGAGACAGAGAAGCCCCGCATCCCGCGACACATCCCCGGTACCTGCAGATACGGCCCTATGGATGAAAACGGGCTGGCAGCAAGACGGTCGCTCATGGCAACCAGACCCCCTAGCAATCACAGCCCATAGCAACCAGAGCTCCTAGCAACCACAGCCCATGGGAACCAGAGCTCAGATTTTATTTCTCCAGAGCACTATATGAAAGTGGAGCCCTGGTCGGTTGCCATCGGCAACAAGGACAGTCTTACTGCTAGACCGTGTTCATACATAAGGCCCACAGACTTTATCCTTCAGCTCCAAGCGACCCCCAAAACCCCCAGATGCACAAGCTCCTCCTCCTCTGCCCTAGAGAAGAGATGGGCGAGTAGGGTGTCCTCCTGGTTTACCTAATAAGTAGATACTTTATACCAGAAGCCCAAAAAAACCCCATAAAAACACCCAAAATGTCCAATCCAGTAGGTGGGGGAAAAGGGGAAATTGGGGAAGGGAAACCCCAAAGCAAAAAAAGGCTAAAAGATGGGACAATCATCCGTAATTTTTTAAAAAATTATTTAAAATAGCAAAAAAAAAAGTAGTGTACCCTCCCCGCGCTCATCAGGGACATTATGAAGTGTGGGCCCGGGTCTGCACCCCCTACACAACCACACTACAATCGAAAACCCCGCTACACATCTACACTCTGCGCCAATATCACACACATGCTCTACAGCCATGTATACACACACCAAGCCCAAACCACATATACTCCACACCCCTACAACTCTCAGAACCTATACCTACACAAACGCTCCAAGCTCTGCAGCCACGCACACACAAAACACTAAGGCCTGCCCAAAAATAAAAATACAAAACAAACAAAAAGGTTTTTCCCCTTATAACAAAAACCCCCAAAAAAGCTTGCGACCCATATACATCAACCCCAAAGGTCCCAAACTCTGCAGCCAGGCACATGCCTTTTAGGCTCGACCAATAACAAAAACACTACGGCCTTTCAGCCATATATACCCAAAACCCCCCGCAGCAATATCATTTCATGTCGCAGCTACGCATACACACACATGCTCTGCATCCATGTATAGACACACGCTACAGGCTTTCCCACAAATTTTTTTTCCACACACACTACAGGCTCTGCAAACCCCAAAAATACACACCGCTCTGCGCCCAATTACCATGCTCTGCAGCTAGCATACCCCCCACATGCCTGCTCCAGTTGCACACCTACAGGTCTGAGATGAGACAACCCGTAAGGGCCGCAAAAAAGGATACACCTAAAGGCTCTGACCCAGGTTAAAAAACACAAATACAAAGGCCTGCAATTTTAGCGTGTCCCTGGGTGCGGTGACACCCCCCCAGTCTACCTCTTTGGGGGCCCCCCCCCCCATCAGTAGACTTGCCATGTGCTTCTTTACATCCTACAAAAGGCACTTACTTTTCATTCCTCCATGTCTGAATTTGGCACTAGAGTTAAAGGCCTTGAATGGGGGTCATCTTGACCAAGAGACAGCATCCACACGGGGGGGCCCCTCTCTCCCCCACTGGGGTACACAGGGGTTTTTTTTAACACATCTAGAGCAAAGGGCCAAATCCCTACCAGGGGTCAACCCTTTATTTTTGTCATTTTTTTTTTTTTATCACGTAACTTTTTACATGGCACAAAAAAAAAAAAAAAAAAAAAAAGAAAGTCCTTTAACCAGAAACGGCTCAGGATCTCGGGGTGAAGGAGCAGGAGCCCCCTGGGGTTTTAGGGTGCAAATGGGAA
>JAODAL010062853.1:0-19541 GCA_025379985.1 Phyllomedusa bahiana | reverse complement strand
AGACCTTTTGTCAGACCAAATCGGCATTTAACCCCATTTGGTTACGCCCCTTTTGCCCTTTCCCATTTTGCTGCCAAATGGGGGATCTTTTTTGATTAAGAACCATCCTCACTTTCGTAAATTTTGGGATGCTTTTTATGCGTATTTCGGGGGAAAAAAATTCCTGGCGTGCTGATTTAAAACCCCTATGGCAAGGGCGATTCTTTGCGCAAGATGGGGCACAGGCGGAATGGCTTATATCAGAGCCCAATTGGGGGGAAAAGGTCGGGGTTGGCTTTTGCACAGAAACTATATACACAATTGCTGCGGGCCCGGGGAGACTCGGCCGCTTTTTTTTATGCAGTAGTTTTTTGAGATGGGCGAAGGTGTGGTAAATGTTGGCTTGTATGGCAAAGGGTCTCAGAACCCCCAAAATAACCCTGCTTGAAGCCCCCAAAATAAATAAATATTTCAAACCCCTAAAACAGGGGGCGGGGGCCCTTTTTGTATGTTTTAGCAGCCCTATGATACCCATACTTGGGTCTCTGATGGGGAGATATTGGACTTTCTACGGAGGTAGAATTCCTTCCCTTACTGCAAGCACATGCCCAAATTTGATCCCCAAATTTTTCCCCGAGGAGATTCAGAAAACTTGCTTCATTTTTTAAACGGACCAATTTTTTTTCCCCCGTGTTACTAAAAACTATATAATAGGCAAATGACGTGTCGGTTCCCTGCTCATGCGTGAGGCAAAATTTGTCATAACCCCCCAAACCTGGTAGGGCCCCCTTTGTTTGACTCAATGGCCCAAATACCCCCTTGGAAGGGTGTAAAGTCGGGGGTTTTGCCCCCCCGGTTTTTTGGGAAAGAATCGGCTTTATCCCCGGTAAACCGGGCCATGAACTGCGCCGCTTTTCATGAATATGCAGGCTCCCCATTCTAATTTAGGGGCTGGATACTGTGCCCCCTGACACAACAAAGCCTTCGACCGGGTAGAGTGGAACTACTTGTGGTAGCCCTTTCATAGATTCGGTTTGGCCCAAACCCTTTATCATAGTCAACTCCTGTATCCCACCCAGTCGCAAGTTAGGGAAATGGCCTATATCTAGGTTTTTGGGAAAGGGGTCCCAGGCGGGGGTTTCCCTCTTATTTCCAGGCCATTGGCCTCAGCGCCCTATAACAGAGATCAAACATCTTTGGGGTTTTGCAATGGGGCCGTTCATGAAAAATTAGTTTATAGCCGATTGCCCTACTGTACTGCGGGATGGAGACCTCACACCCAAGAGCTTTAAATGTGTTACTAATTTGGGACAATACTGGGTCTGCAGGTCATGTTGAAAATTTTCCCCCCCCAAATCCTTTAAAATTCTTTTCCCCCTTCGAAACAAACCTCGCTTTGCTTTTGCAGTGGTCGCCCCAATTTAACCTTTTTTGGGGTTTAATATCTAGATCCTGTGGGAATTTCTATGATTTTAAAAAACCCCCCGGGCTTTTGGTTTTTTCGCAATGATTCAGGGGAGGGAGTGGCTCCCTCGTCATTAGGGTGGGTTTAGTTAGTAAGATGTTTTTTCCCAAAAACCGTATTCCTTTTTTCAGTCTCCAAAATCCTTAATTCCCTGTGTTTCAGCTTTAAATTCCATTCTAATTCTTTTATTGGAAAAAAAGGTGGGGGCCTGCCTTTCCATCAGACTTGCAGCACCCATGGGATTTAGGAGGTGCCCTCCTTCCCTGACCTACGTACGTACTAGTTGGACAGCCCAGCTTTCACATTTGGTCCGATGGCATACGATGGATCATCTAAGGGTTATGAAATTGCTAATTAAGCCTCGAACCCGGTGTATCTGCATCCATTTCATTTTCTTTTCTCAGCACAGCTTAGACCCTTCCACCGCTACCAATGCCTTCTTATTCTCAGACAAAGTCTTCTAGTATGGAAGCAGGTGAAAGATTTGTACTACCAAACGGGAGTAGATGAATATATACCTCTTTGGAGTAATAACATTTTGAGGCAACTTCTCACTTTGAATAGCTCTATATGGCAAGGGAGGGGGGTGGTATATATATATCTCAGATATATAAAGACTTGACGCTTAGGACATTTCAGGATCTAGCCAAGGAATACCACATTTCTAACACTCATTTCTTCCATTATCTTCAACTTGGGCATACCCTGCAAGCGCAATTTCAGTCTAATCAAATATCCCTTCAAAACTTTCCTTTGCCCCATTGTAACTTTCTCCCCCTCTCTCACCCTGCGTGGCTTAATTAAATGTTTTTATGTGCTGCTGAAGGGGGGGGGTAGAAGTTGGGTGACCCATTTCAAGCAAAAAAAAAAAAAAACACTTGGGAGAAAGATGTAGGACCCATAACGGATGACCAGTGGGCTGTAGCCTCGGAGACCCCTAAGCTGGTGTCCCCAAAATACGGAGAGAGGGTAACCCAACTATATATACTACAACGAGCGTACTATACCACCACTAGATTACATAAATTCAAGCCAGAGATTCCCGATGTCTGTCCAAAATGTTTTTCGGTGCCCGGTCCACTATTGTGGGCTTGCCCGAAAATCCAGGGTTTCTGGCAACAGATTCTCAGGTTTGTAAATGATAAAATGGGCTATCCTGTACCAGATGACCCGAGACCATGTTTATTGTACTTGGACCCTGTGGAATATCCATCCTCAGTGATACGTACTTGCCTCACTGAACTACTGTTTATTGCCAGGAAAACTGTTGCTCGACACTGGCTGTCCTCTACCCCCTCGGTGCAGGATTGGATAAACTCTGTAAATGCTACTCTCCCATTTAAAAAGTATATTTACTTGCATCGCGGGTGCCCTGAAAAAATTTGTCAAGATTTAGCAGGTTTGGATTAACTCTACACATACCGCCTTGGCAATTCCCTGTGTGACTTAATGTGCCCAGTAGTTTTGGTTTTTTTCTCTTTCCTTTGCATTTGTCAGCAGCTATGGGTTTTGCTCCCGCCCCATCCACGTCAGTGAAGCCGGTTTTACCCAGGGATCGCCCTTCTCTAGTCTCTATAATCTACCCTCGGGTCTATAACTACGTACCCCACTAGAACAATGTTCTAGTTCCCCACTAGAACAATGAAGGATACACACACGCACAGTTTAGTTTTATCATTTTATTTTATGGTTGGTTTGTTAAGCCAGTCAGGTTTACTCTTTATCCTGCTATAGGTATATGCTGTGCAATTGTGACCGTTTTATATTCTGTAGAGTCATTATACACAATCCTTGTTATGGATCTGCTGTTGAGACATATCTGAGTATCGAACTTTCCTTTTTGCATCTGCACCTTTCTTTTTGATATGTGCTGTTTCTTTGTAAAAATGATGTAAATCTTATTTATCTTTCAATAAACTTGATTTTTTTTAAAAAAAAAAAACACTCGGGCGAGGGATGTGGGTCCTATGTCGGATGACCAGTGGGTATTGGCATTAAAGGCTCCTAAGGCTGTGTCTCCAAAATATGGGGCACATGAGACCCAACTGTATCTATTACACTGTGCATATTACACTACCACAAATTTACATAAATTTAAACCGGAATTCCCGGATGTATGCCCAAAATGCCTCCCCGTACCGGGTACATTTTTCCATCTACCGTGGGCTTGCCCCAGAATTCTGGGCTTTAATGATAAGATTGGACGCCCTGTACCAGATAAGCCTAAGCATTGTCTTTTATTTCTAGACTCTAAGAAGTACCCATCCTCTGCTGTCTGTACCTGCCTTACCAATCTTTTGTTTATTGCTAGAAAAATGGTCACCCGGTGCTGGCTGCCTAACTATACTCCTTGTGTACAGGATTGGATAAATGCAGTGAATGCCACTCTACATTATAAAAAATATATTTACCTGCATCGAGGAGGTCTGGATGGACACCACACATGCAGCTCTGGCAATTCCCTGTGTGGTTTAGATTTAATTAGTAAGCTCTTTATCCGCCCGCTTGTGGTCTTGCATCATTTTGTCCAGATATGTTTTGGGTCAGCTCACTATTTCCTCTTATATTCATGTGGTCGAGCCTCCTCCTAAGAAGTTATGTGGTCTACTTTGTTTAGCTCTACGGGTCTCCGGTCACCATATCTGTATATGGTATTCCTAATATGGCGGTGAATGATGCACACACGCATGTTTCAGCTGATAAACTTTATTGCTGATTGTTACATTGCTCCCGAGTTTATCTTATAATTTAATGTGATCACTTTTCACAAAATTGGGACCGTTCTATATTGAGTGTCGCTGATGTGCACAATTTCCGTAATGAGTCTCATAATGTGACAGCCCTATATGACAAATTGTACTTTTTATATTTGCATTTTTACTTGCATACGTTATTCATTTGATCATATGGTGTCAATTTTGTGCACCTTTCTTTTAATAAACTTGATTCTGTTTAAAAAAAAGTACAATAATCGGCAATTACTACAGGGGAGTCATTAAGTACTTTACAGACAGAAATACAGAAGGACAAGCAAAACTTTTAGAAAGAGCATCGTAAGACTGTAAATGTTACATATGACATTTGGGGTGTGCAAAGTGTTCCCAGAAAGAGAAAAACAAAATGCACACAGGCAGCCATGTAGTTGAAGCATATGTTAAAAAAGTACTGAAGGCCAAGAACAAAAAACCTCATAGATGACAATGAAAACCTCATAGATGACAGGCAGAACCAGAGTGAGGATAAGTGATGACAAGGATAGCAAAAAATAATGCATAAGAACCATATCAAACAGATAAGAAATGGGAACCTCCGCCGAATGCTGTGAGTTTGGAGTAACACTAGAAGTGTCTTGTACCTGAGTACACCTAGGGAGGTCTGGAAAAAGGCCTAATCTAGTGCCTTCAAATGAAATGTTCTGCAGGAGTCGGGCCTTCCTCATTATCTCTTCTGTATAGTGGTGGATTTTGTATATGATGTCCATAGGTTGCGATAAGTCTTGACTTTGTTGTCTCAGCTCTCTATTAGCTCGATCAAATTCAAGGGTTGATTCTTCAGGCTTGCCCAGGATATAGTTGAACAGTTTAGATGGTGTAGGAATTAGTTCAGATGAGCGCACTGATTCCGGCAAACTACAAATTCTTATGTTGCTTCTTCTATTGCGTTTTTCTACATAGTCAACCTTAGCTGCAATTTGAGTTTGAAGCGACGTCTGTTCAGCCACAGCCAATTGCAAGTTAGAGATAATAAGATTTGAAAATTTTTGTTCAGACACCAGTTTTTGAACTTTGTCTTGAAGCGTCATAATGTCTGATATAACTGGGTGTAGATCATGTCACCAGGCTGACTGAAGATCACTTACCAGTTGTCCCATGTCCTGTTTGGATGGGACAGGAGGGCCAGAAATTCAGGATGTGCTGGTAGAGTGGTTAGAGCTTCCACTGGGGGAGGCAGAGTCCCTTCACTTAAAAATAGATATCTTAGATAATCAAAGGAGATCAACACTCAACCAGATCTACAACAAGCACTTTTCGGGGCAAAAAATCCAGTTTCACAAGGAAATAGACAATAAAGAAAATGGGGTTCAGCTAGTTATTTTCTGCTTAACTCCTTATTTCCCCAAGTGAATGAAATTAGATACATCTGAAGACCACTGATTAGAAGTGCGAGACTTTTTCCTGTGCCTTCCTCTTATATAATTATATTAAACTTGATGAAATGTTTTTTTCTCATACTTTAAAAAAGTGCATGTTGTAGATCTGGCAAGTGTTCATCTCATTTGATGTCTATTTGATTATCTTAGATATCTATATTTAAGCAAACGAATATTTATTATAAGTTAAGGTTTAGGTAATTTTTTTTGTTTTATTGTTACATCCTGCACATGAATACAGCTTCTCTCCTGTGTCCATTATCTTATGTGTAACAAGATATGTTTTACTATTAAAGCTTTCCTAACATTTTGCACACACTATAACTTCTCTCCTGTGTGAATTCTCTCATGCACAATAAGATCAAATTTACTTCTACAGCTTTTCCCACATTCTTAACATGTTAATGACTTAGGCTTCTCTCCTGTGTGCATTCTCTCATGTTTTACAAGGTTTGATTTACTTCCAAAACATTTCCCACATTCTGAGCATGAATATGGCTTCTCTCCTGTGTGAATTCTCTCATGCTCAATAAGATGCGATTTCCTTTTAAAACTTTTCCCACATTCTAAACATGAATGTGGCTTCTCTCCTGTGTGAATTGTCTCATGTCTAACAAGGTGTGATTTAATAGTAAAGATTTTCCCACATTCTGAGCATGAATATGGCTTCTCTCCTGTGTGAATTCTCACATGTCTAACAAAGTGTGGTTGGTAATAAAGCTTTTCCCACATTCTAAGCATGAGTATGGCTTATCTCCTGTGTGAATTTGCGCATGTTTTACAAGGTCTGATTTACTACCAAAACATTTCCCACATTCTGAACAGGAATATGGCTTCGCTCCTGTGTGAATTATCTCATGTGTAACAAGATGTGATTTAATAGTAAAGTTTTTTCCACATTCTGAGCAGAAATATGGCTTCTCTCCTGTGTGAATTTTCTGATGTCTAACAAGGTTTGATTTCATAGTAAAGCTTTTCCCACATTCTAAACATGTATGTGGCATCTCCCCTGTGTGAATAATCTGATGTCTAACAAGCTGCGATTTCATAGTAAAGCTTTTCCCACATTCTAAACATGAATATGGCTTCTCACCTGTGTGAAATCTCTCATGTATAATAAGTTCTGATTTAATTCTAAAACTTTTCCCACATTCTGAACATGAATATGGCTTCTGTCCTGTGTGAATTACCTCATGCCTAACAAGACATGATTTAGTAGTAAAGCTTGCCCCACATACTGAACAAGAATATGGATTCTCTCCTGTGTGAATTCTCTCATGTTTTGCACGGTATGATTGAGTAGTAAAGCTTTTCCCACATTCTGAGCATGAATATGGCTTCTGTCCTGTGTGAATTCTCTCATGCTGAACAAGATCCGATTTATTTTTAAAGCACTGTCCACATTCTACACAGGAATGTTTCCTCCCCGTCTGAATTTTTCTGTGTGAAGATAGAGCTGAGATTTCTATAAACGGTTTACCTCTTTGCATCTTTTCAGCTGTTTTCTGGCTTTTACTTTGGGTAACAATATGTGACTGGTCAGCAGAAGGTTCCTCATGATTAGGAGCTTTAGAAAATAGATGTGTTCTCTGAAATCCTGGATGTACATTAATAGTAATCAGGTTTTCTCCTGAAGAGCGCGGCTTGATCTTTCCATCTTCTACTTTATCACTTAGAGATAACATCAAGTCTTCTCCAGCACGCGTTGTAAAATTTTCTGACAAGAAAAACAACAGATTTCAGGAGTTGAAATTTTTTGTTGTAAACCATAAAGTAGTCAAATTTACATTCTACATTCTTATCAGGATAACTGGCACTGCCGTTTTTTGAGCCAATATAAGTATTGGGCTCAAAGGAAATAAAAAGGAAGAACTTTTACTTCTCCTTTCTTGCAAGATCCACTACTGGCTCCAAAAACTACAGAGACATGTTTAAAAAAAAAAAAAACCCATGTGTGAAGCCTCCACGGCAGAGAAACACACATGCTCTTCTTGTGCCAGAAATAAATCAAGCAAAGAAAAGGAATATAAGGGGATGTTCAAACAGCGGATTTGTGAGCGCACTTCGGAGAGTAATTGTGCCTAAGTATGACCCGCAAATAAGGTAAAACCATTGTACAAGTGCAGCTCTCATTGAGAACCATGGAAAATTGTCGTTCAGACGACGATGACTTTACGATTGTATTTCTCGCCCCTTACTGTATTGCTGTAAGGAGAGACCTTTCACTTCTATCAGGCGCTTACACACGAGAAATAGAAAAGCTAAATATGAGGTATGAATGTAACCTAACCCGTATATGACGACTGCCCCTTAACAATGAGGGAGAGGAGAGGAAGCAACGTGATGAGCTGAAAACAATTAACCTTTTTTGATTATATCAATAAATACCTAACAATTGGTGGGTTAGATTGTGCACAGTGAGGCCCCATATACCTCCCTATGCCCAAGCTAACACGCCAACATGAGGTATAAATTCCATTTCATTGATAAGCAATTTCCCCCATGAGACAATCGCAAACTAATGGGAGAAACCTATTGGAAAGGCTGCAGTTATAGAGGCATCTTAGTGCATTTCTCAAGGAGGAAAAGGTTCTGGTCAGGGCCGTTACTTAAAGATTATGATCTAGGGTTAGAATAAAGATGCCTGTGAGGGACTTAATATGTCCAGAAAGTGTCCCATTTCCCTACCCCCTGATGGATCGCCAGTATTGATTATTATCTTCTTTGATGGGCGGCCACTAAGGATACGGACCTGACCAATTATTGTCAGGATGTGGTAAAATCGCTCCATTCTTTCTAGTTATAATGACCAGGTCTTTACACTTGTATCTAGGATTGCTGTGACCCATTATTTTGGATTTTGTGTATGGAGATCATACTGGCTCACCTGCTCCCTGCACTCATATAAATTAAATGTATGTTTTATTAGTGGCTTCACCCCCTCGGGTTTTTTATCTTTATTAAAAATCAAAATTATTTTTTTCATCATTTCAGGACAATGCCCCTGTGTCTGGATATTGATGTTGCATCCTTGTTTTGGCTCCCCACGTGGTCTTTCATCTCCATCACAGAACATCCACATCATGTGTCCAGTGCTGGTAAGAAGAAGCCTCTTAGAGGGCAATGACTGCAGGAATCACTCCTCATCCTGTGTAAGACATGATCTAGGTGGTCTGACTGATCTACTGAGCATGTGTGACCACCAGTGTAAGGAGCCGCACTACAGTTCATCCCCTGGTCTTCCAGCACAGGAGCCTAGCCATTTGCTGCTGTGTGTGGCTCCCATTATCTCTCAGTGTCTGCCCTGTAACTCCCTGATGCTTTTTGTGTAGGGTGCATGCTGGCTCTTTTAGATTTGAAGGGCCAGTGCTTGATGCCTCTCTGCCTTGGTCAGTTGCTGTTCATATGAGGTTATTTTAGGGTGACACCTCCCCAAGCTCTGTGCTATATCTTCGATGTACTTTCTAGTGATTCTCATGTATCGATTCCTGGTTCTTGACTTTGACATGTTCCTGATCTTGCCACGTGCCCAGTTTGGTAACTGAACCCTCAGCTTGTCCTTCACTAAGGAAGTACTCCACTTGCTCTGTGCTTAATTTGAAAGAGCCCACTCTTCCAGTCTAAGTCAAAATCCTTGTGTGAGGATTAGAGGGTGAAAACCAACGGGGTTCTTTAGACTCCGGTCCCTAGCAGGGTTGATGCAGATATCTGTGAGTGATCCAGTGGATCCACCTCCGAGATCTGACGCGTCGTTACAACCAGCACTGGACAGAGTAGATGGAAATTCTGAGCCAGAATTAGGAGAACAGTAAATAAAAATTGTTATATTCTTCATAATCTAACAGAGGAAATCAATATTAACCTGTGGAAAATCCCTTCAAGCTGAATGTGTCACCAAGAGATTATTACTGATGGAAACCAAATGATGATGCAGATTCTTTTCTTTTCGGCTGTTTTATATGATCAGAGATATTTTAATTCTGTTTTCTGCCTATGATTATGGAAGGCTGTCATTGTATCTAAGCTATTATTAGCAGAGAAAGGCTTTACTCCCGGACATAGGATCTGACTCAGTGACTTCTATGGGAGAGTGTTTGAAGCTCTGTGACCTGGGAAGAAGTCATTGTGTGGGGAGGGGGAGCAGTGACCATCTCCTATTGTGAATGGTGATAAGCCGTGTTATCTACACATTGGTGTCAACTCCAAATTTTAATCCATCTGTGTGATAATGAGGGACTCTCTTTACAGAAGAGGAAGTGTCAGCCTATTATTAGGCTTAGTGACCACAGTCAGACCTGCAGGAGGTCAGGACTTATCAGAATATACAGAGTGATGGGAGAAACTAAACACATCACCAAAAATTCTTAAAAAAATTAGCTTCATATGAAAATGCAATATAAATAATAGGTTATTTTCAGATGATACATTCCCTTTAAATCTCCTACATGGCGCCAGTGCCGTCCTGCACCCAAAGTAATAGGCGTGATAACCCGGCTCTATCTCCTTACCTTGTGACACAAGAGGCCGGTGATTCTCCATCATGGCGTCCTTGTACAGATCCTTGTGTCCTTCTAAATACTCCCACTCCTCCTGGAGAAATAGACAGCGGGCCTCCCGACACCTTATAGGAACCTGACACACAAAATGATGCGGTCACCACCCAGACCCCTCCAGTGGTGTTACTGTATAATGTCCCAGCATTCCCAGCAGCAGTGTCACCTCTCCAGTCAGCAGCTCCGTCATTTTGTTGGTGAGTTCTAGGATCTTTTGCTTATTGTCCCTCTCATGTATCAGTGAGTGCGGGGGAGGCTCTATGATGGGGCTCAAGGTCCCGTTCCATCCTTCAGACACACAGGGACAGCTGCTGGGGGCCACACAGTCACCTGAAATCTTCTTCATTACTGGGTAATTCTGTGTATGGAGAGAAATCCCTAAAATCCAGAAGTCTAGGTGACTAGAATATTATTACTGCACTGAGGATGGGCTACAGGACAATAGGTGGCAGCTTGGTTAGAAGACAACAACTATTGCAATTATTAGAAATTGAAGAAACTAAAGATGACTGTCCTTCTTTGGTCTGGGGTTCCATGCAAGATCTCACCTCCTGGGGTAAAGATGATTCTGAGAAAGGTCAGGAATCAGCCCAGAACTACAAGGGACGACCTGGTCAATGACCGGAGTATAGCTGGGACCCCAGTCACAAAGATTACTGTTAGTAACACACTACACCGTTATGGATTGGAATCCTACAGGGCACGCAAGGTCCTCTTGCTTATACCAGCACATGTCCAGACCCATTTGAAGTTCACCAATAACCATCTGGATGATCCAGAGGAGGCGGGAGAAGGTTATGTGGTCAGATTAGACCAAAATAGAACTTTTATCAACTCCACCTCGCCATGTTTGGAGGAAATAGAAGAATGAGCACAACCCCAAGAACACCGTCCCAACTGTGAAGCATGGGGGTGGGATCATCATACTTTGGGAAGGGAGGGCTTTTCAATAAAAGGAACATGACAACTGCACCATATACAAGGGAGTATAGATGGGGCCATGTATCACAAATTTTGGTAAACAACCTCCTTCCCTCGGTAAGCACATTTATTTTACAAGTCCTTCACACTTTTGTTAACTTTCTTTTGTCTTCTAGCACAAAGCCTTCCTTTAATGTATGTTTTGGATCATCTTGTCATTTTAATCAAAATTTGGCCCTTTGGGTGAGACATACACAAATAAAATCTTTGCATTTTTGTGAAAAACATTTGTGTGTCCCAGGGGTTTTGAACAAATTGATGTCAAAATCGGGTAGCTCATGGGATACCAACTCTAACCCTATGAGAGGAGCTTTTTTGGTGTTGGTTATTAGGTGGCAAATTTTACCCACCGTGGTCTTTGGGGTTCTTGTTCCTCGCCAATTTTTCCTTCCCTGGGTGATGATTTCAGACACACGAAAAACAAAAGCTTCAGGTTTTTACAAAAAAATTTGTAAAATAAATTTTTACAACCTTTTAAAATTTTTTCAAAAGGAAACAAAATCACACTATTTCCTGAAATTTTTTTTATTTATCATATGTTCTATTTTTTCATAATCGTTTTTTGGATCATTGTAAATAAAATTATGTTATATCCTTATTGACTGGGTTTCTTTAAACTGTATCTAGAACCTGTATTGATTAAATTTGGCAAAACAGCGGCTCCCCCTGCTCACGCCAGCACATGTCTAGGCCTGTTTGAAGGTCGCCAATTACCATCTGGATGATCCCGAGGAGGCGGGAGAAGGTCATGTGCTCAAATGAGACCAAAATAGAACTTTTTGGCATCAACTCCCCTCGCCATGTTTGGAGGAAGAAGAAGGATGAGTACAACCCCAAGAGCACTGTCCCACCTGTGAAGGCAGTGCAGATGCGCGGGTGAAAATATCATAGACTTGGGGTCGGTGTTTTGTTCATCCAAAGGGAGAGGACAGTCACTGGGCCAACGCTATTGTAGAAATTTGTTGCAGGTCATCTACAGACCCTTCTTTCCCACGCGAGTTAAGAGCTATTGAAGTGGGTCTTCTCTCGCAGCGTAACAATGACCCGAAACATCCACATAGCCATCCGCAGTCTAACTAAGACGTGCTCCTTAGGAAGCATTTCAGGGTACTACGCGGAATTCGAAGCTCTAGCCTCAGTCACCATGCTTGAACTCCAATCAAAATCTTTGGAGGGTTCAGCAACAACCCTGAAACACCTAGAGAAGATCTGTGTGGAGGAGTGGGCCAAAGTTCCTACTGCAGTGTGTGCAAACTTGGTCTAGAACTACAGGAAATGTCTGACCTCTGTAATTGCAAACAAAGGTTTTTTACCAAAAATCATACAACGTGATTTCCTGTGGGATTTTTTTTTAGGTATATGTCTGTCCTCACATTTGAGAGTTATCCAGATAAGAAAATTACAGAGCCTCTCCATTCTTTGGTAGGTTTGGGAAAAACTGGCGCAAATTGGTCCTGATGTATCAAAAATACTTATTTTCCCCACTGTTATTTTATTGGCGCATTAAGTTATTTTTAATTCGCGCTCTGTGAACGTAGGAAGCATAAGCACTGATAAAGTGGAATCATCTACATTGTTTACACCCCTTGCGTCTGTTGCTTTCTTGAGTTTGCTTCGACCACTATCTCATCTCAATTTTGGCAACCACCGTGTTTGTTGTAATATGTGTCATTTAAAACATTAAAAACTAGAAGATGGTTTATTTGTCGTGATGAATCTTGTAGATGTGACCGCGCAGTGTTTTTCCTCCCTCAGGAGATGATGTATTATGACTGGACCCCATGGTATTTATCTTAGGTAACTACATATCTTTCAAATTTTGGAGACCAGCACTAGCAAGTGAAGATCGGTACACATAGAAGCCTAAATCTGAGAGAAACACAGAGAACTGTATTGCCCTGAGGAAAGCAGGAATAGGATGAATGATGAAACTTAACAATTATGGTTGGAAAATTAACAGATGTGACTGTAAACCTGCAAGGGCTGTCGTACCCGCTGGCTGCACGAGTTCCAACCCAACTTTCGTGGCATCATGCGGTTTTGCCATCCATTATACCAATTCGTTATGAGTATCCTTTGGGGTGAAATGTCTATTTCACTCCAACAGATGGCATTCTGTGTCTAGGAATACCCTTTGTGTGTTAAGGGTAATACACAGGCTTGGTACAAAGATGGCGGGCGTGACCACAAATAACTACAGACAAGAATTCCCTTCTGAAATACAAGCGGTGGGTAGCAAAGAAGACGGATAAGAAACAAATAAGCGATCGTCTTTGATTTTTCGCTATGCAGTAATATGTTATATACGTAATTACAGATTGCCACGGCATATAAAAGATGCCTATATAAAACCCATGTTGGCTCTAATAATCCTTAGACAGGAATGCTAGACCAGAAATTTTGACTGTGTGAGTGTGTTTTTCGTAGTTTAGAGGGATTAAAAATTCTGGGAAAGAAAACCCAACCAATCTGAGCGCATCTCCTTGGCGTCTCGAGGCTGAGCCCGAACCATCTGATTACCTTGGCATCCTCCAGGCTGAACCAGAACCATATCCGATTCCTTTCGGGCCCCTCGTGTCACATGAACCCATAACCATTCAGTGGATGTCCCTTTGGCTCCTCCGGGGCTGTAACCCGAACCATCTGATTCCCGCTTTGGCTCCTCCGGGCTGAAGTCCCGGGACAGTCACGGAGTCCATTTGGTCACTCCCGGAACGACCATCTGATTCCCTTGGCTCTCATAGGGCTGAACCCGACCATCTGATTCCCTTTGAGCTCCTCCGGGCTGTGAAGCCCGGACATCTGATTCCCGTTTGGCGTTCCTCCGGGCTGAAGACATCTGATGTCCCTAGTTGGCTCTGACGGGTGAACCCGGACCATTGATTCCCTTTGGCTCCTTCCGGGCTGAACCCGACCATCTGATTCCTACTTGGGATCGCTCGGGGCGTGAACACCCCGAAATGTGTGATTCTCTTGGGCTCCTATACGGGGCTCTGAACCCGTACCATCTGATTCCCTTGGCTCACTCGCGGCTGACCCGCCATCTGATTCCCTTGGGCCTACGCGGCTGAACCTACCCTGGACCATCTGATTTCCATTGGTTCAGCTCCGGCGTCTGATCTGTGTACCATATTGATTCTCTTGGCACCGCCGACGGCTGAACACCGATCATATGATTCCCTTTGGTCCTCGGGTGAACCCGACCATCTGTTTCCCTGGTTCTCGGGCTGAACCGACCATACTGATTCCTTGGTTCCTCCGGGTGAAACCGATCATCTGATTCTCTTTGGTCCTCGGGCTGAACTCGACCATCTGCTTCCCTTGGCTCCTCATCAGTGTAAGCGCTACTCACCAATCTCATTGCTTCTATATCCAATACTTGCTTGCACTGGTTCCATGATACATAACTGTCCATTCTGGGGGCGAGAGCTGGCAGGTTATTTCCGGCAGTCTAGCTCAGTTCATCATCCTGAAGCTCTTACCAACAGGACGCTGGATTCCTCTATATGGTTTTTATCTTCTATCATTGACTTGTTAGATAATTAAAGATGATAAATCTAGAGGAAGTTTACCTCTCCGGGTCACCAGGTGGAGGAACTCCCAAGGTGACGCTCTAATGATTATTTGCTGATCTTCATTCCTGTCCCGTGTCCAGATTGGTGGGTCATTCTGGGAGAAGGAACGCTGGTATTAGAATAGGCGTGAAAGCTGGATGTGTGTGTGGAAGGTTTCTAGTACAGGCAGCGCCTTTATGGAGATAAAGAAGGAGGGGTCCCCCAGAATCATAAGGGGCCAGACAGTCATGTGACATACAGAACATCTGGGGGCAGAGAGCCTAAGCTGTGCTTTCTCAGAGCCGTCAGCCGAAATGGACGACAGGGGTGTTCCCCACCATATGGTATACACAGAGTTATTCTCCAGTAGTTTGTCTGATAGATGAGGGCCCCCACCTTAGGGGGCCGCGTCGGCGTGTGTCTGTAATCCTATAGAGTGATGGTAGAGACCCCTGTACATGTGTGGCCACCTCTCTCGTTCTTCTCAGCTGGGATGCAGTTGGCCCCATCTCCAATGAGGGTCGGAGGTGCTGTTCTCCAGAAGGCGAGACCCTCATCTATCAGACATCAATGGGGAACGTGTGGATAATCTGAAATGTCCATGTTGGAAAACCCCTTTGTGATATAACGGATGAAGGACTTGATGCATCAGGTGAGAAGGAGCAATATGAAGCCATGTCCCCGTGACAGTGAGGACCTGGACACCCTGGTTGATACGGGGGAGGGAGTGTGTTCAGATCACTGTGATTTAAGGATAAGTGTCACCCATTGTTCATAAGCTTTTATTAAACAATCACGATGTGCACATTCAACTGTGTCCGGCCTCACGGAATGCAGAAACGGATCAGAAGCCGCTGTACAGCGGGGTTGGTGTGGTGTATTATATATGTGCCTGTTCTGCAGAATCCCCATAACCCAAGCAGTACCGCAAGCTACCAGTACATTCACAGATTTGTCTGAAAACATCAGAGCAGGCCAACAGGGCGGAGGCCTCGGTGTGCTCATTGTACAATGCACCTTGGGACATCTTGTTTTAGCAGCAATAATCTCTACTAGAGACAGCTGTGGCAGATGCTAGGGCTGAGGGAAGCTGCCTGATCTCCGCAAATGAGAACGAGAGATACTGGAGATGAAACCCAAGCGATGACCATGAAAAAGGGTGTTTTTAAAGAATGAAAAGAGAAAAGTAAATCCATCGAGATTAAGAGATCAAGAATGTCGCCTGATGTGGGGAAATATTTATCTAGACTTGTGATTCGTGTCACAGTTACTTGTGACCCAAATTATCAGCAATAACGATTGGAAACTAAATTGATGGTATTTGTGGGGAAGAGGAAAGGTCTATGCTCCATGTATAACGCAGCCCTGAGAAGTACAGAGTCCGGGCAAAAGGAAGTGGCAATCACTCATCTTAGATTTGGGGGCAGGAACATACATCACCTGACGACTCAGGCCCGCGACCTGGTACTGTCTATGCAGTGCTGGGCTAAATGGAGCATTAATGGATTAATGGGTGATTCGGAAGGACAGCATATGTTGCGTACTGCTAAGAAAAGATGAGACATCACTCGAGTGCTCAAGCTCTGTTGCTAGGAGGCAGGAAATAGGGGACAGCGGCAGATGAAAGCAGGTGGTAGGATAGGAATACATTAAGGGATCACAGGGACACGGCCGCACCACCACATGCATCCCTGTGGGTTTTTATAGATTTCATTAGTAACTCTTCAGCTCTGGACGATAGGGAGAAATTTGGTAATTTGCATCTTTGTGGTTGAAATGATATACAGAGTAACGACTGGCGACGTCGCTCTCCTCTAGTGGTGGATTTGGGTTGTTCAGTTTATGCCTGGGAAAACACTGAATGCAAGGTTGAGTAGGAAGAAAAACTCCCTCTCTTTCTGTGGTACCATTCATAAGGATTTATGACCTGCGGTTCTTGGTTTGTCCACGGCAGACCATGAGGTAAAGAGGAGATAAGTCCAAATGGTTGGAGGGAGATGGGCATTGCTATACGGATGTTTCACAAAACAGACGCGTTTCGGACAGTACTCCGTCCTTGCTCTCAGCGTGTTCATACCCGAACCTACAGAGGTTAATAATGGTATCCAACCCATCACAGGTCACTTCCGGTTTACCCAATGAATATATATATACCTGTAGCAATGGGCCAGGGTCACACAGCCGTGAGCGGGGGAGGTTAGCTTTTAGCACAAAGTATTTGTATATTAATATATATATAAAATATAGTTTTATATATATATATATATACACATACATACATACTTTACATAAAATCACCGGCCACTTTATTAGGTACACCATGTTTAGTAACGGGTTGGACCCCCTTTTGCCTTCAGAACTGCCTCAAATTCTTGTGGCATAGATTCAACAAGGTGCTGGAAGCATTCCTCAGAGATTTTGGTCCATATTAAACATGATGGCATCACACAGTTCCCACAGATTTGTCGGCTGCACATCCATGATGCGAATTCTTCCCGTTCCACCACATCCCAAAGATGCTCTATTGGATTGAGATCTGGTGACTGTGGAGGGCCATTTGGTACAGTGAAACTCATTGTCATTGTTCAAGAAACCAGTTTGAGTGTTTTCCAGCTTTATGACATGGCGCATTATCCTGCTGAAAGTAGCCATCAGATGTTGGGTACATTGTGGTCTTTAAAGGACGGACATGGTCAGCAACAATACTCAGTAGGCTTGTGGCTTTGCAACGATGCTCAATTGGTACCAAGGGGCCCAAAGAGTGCCAAGAAAATATTCCCCACACCATGACCCACCACCACCAGCCTGAACGTTGATACAAGGCAGGATGGATCCATGCTTTCATGTTGTTGGCGCCAAATTCTGACCTACCATCCGAATGTCGCAGAAGAAATCAAAAATCATAAAGACCAGGCAACGTTTTTCCAATCTTTTACTGTCATTTCGATGGAGCTTGGGCAAATTGGAGCCTCAGTTTTTCCTGTTCTTAGCTGAAAGGGGTGGCAAACCCCGGGGTGGTCTTCTGCTGCTGTGCCCCCTCTGCCTCAAAGTTCGCCGTACTGTGCGGGTCCAGAGATGCTCTTCTGCCCACCTTGGTTGTTAACGGTGGCTATTTGAGTCACTGTTGCCTTTCTATCAGCTCGAACCAGTCTTTCCCATTCACCTTTGACCTCTGGCATCAACAAAGGCATTTCCGCCCACAGGACTGCCGCTCATGGATGGTTTTCTTTTTCGGACCATTCTCTGTAAACCCTAGAGAGGGTTTGTGCTTTTGAAAACCCCAGGGGGGTCAGCGTTTCTGAATACTCGACCACCCCTTCGGCCCCAAACAACCAGCCCGTTAAAGGCACTAAAATCCCTTTTTCCCCCATAGATGCTCTTTTTTGAACTGCGGGATTGTCTTGACATGTCTACAGCCTAAATGCATGAGTTCCCGCCAGTGATTGGTGTTTAGAAATTAAGTTTAACGAGCAGTTGACAGGTGTCCCTTTAAAAAAGTGGCCGGTGAGTTATATATTTATTTTTAAATATATATATATATATATATTTATTATATATATATTTTATATATTATTATTATATATATTTTTTATATTTTAGTGGCGGGGGGACTGGGTGAGCGCAGTCCGCCACTAGAGGGCTCGGCCGGGGGGACCCCCTTGTAGGCCCCATGAGGAACGGGAAATCGGGGGGGAAAAGCCACCTATTTTGTGTCAGTTTATTTTTCGACATTACGGTAGCGGCTAGAATAGCTGGAGGCAGTGGTAGGGGGTTTGGGGCTTCCGGGGGACAGTTTTTTGTGTGGGTGGGGGCTGCCCCCGATTCCAGGCCCCCGGGGTTTCCCCAGCCAGTATTGGACATCTCTGGGGCTATAAAAGCCTAGTACCCCAGGTGATAGGGGGGGCGTGGTCTTCCACTGAGGGTGGGCACCATAGGAGGGAAAAGAGCTCTGGCCTCCAAAAGTTTTGGGGAAAACCCTGGGGTACAGTGAGGCACTGTGACTTTGGTGCTGTGCAATAGGCCAGACTCTGGACAGAGGGGTCTCGGATGTGAGAAAGGGGCCCAGGGAAAAGGATTTATTTTTATGTTTTTTGAACGGGGCCCTCAAAAAACTGTCTGGGGCCCAGTCTGAAAAAATCCGTGTAGAAGACTTTTCCCAAATACTGTTCTACAGGACGGTGACCCTAAAGCCAAGCGGGAATCCCCGGGAGGGGCCCAAGATGGGTCCCAGAGCTAAGGGCAGCTTAAAATTTGGTGGAGATATTTTGGGCAAAGTTTGGGCATAAGTGCGTGTACAAAGTGGTGCAAAAAAAAAAGGTGGTTTCCGGATGCTCAGTCTTCATAGGATCTGAATATTTGCACTGTGGGGGCAAACCACTCTTGAAGGGGGGACAACCCCCGAGCATTTTGGTGTTGAAAAGACTTGTTGTGGGGGGGGAAAGGAGTCTGCCTCGTGGAGAGGGGCGTCGTGGGAGACAGGGGCGCACCCCGTAAAAATGATTGTTTGTGCCCAAGGTACTTCTTCTTTTTTTTTATGAGAGAAATTATAAAATATTTTTTTAGTGGGCATTGCCCCGTGAAGGGGATATGGCCAAATGCCCCTAAAATTTCGGGGCATGGGACTGGCCGCGGCCATTTCCCTTTCCCCTAAAACGGCTATTTAAGAAAAAACGGCTCAAAAGTTCCCCCGAAAAATGGTACAGAAAGCTGGGGCTACAAGGCCAGGGGGGGGCATTCCCCGAGAAAACAAGTGGGTACCCCCCGAGGAGTTTCCCCCGGAACCGAAAATGAGCGACAGAGGTCCCTTGAATTACGGCCCGGGTTTCCCAAAGGGGAACCAGCCCCCAAAGATGGGGGAG
>JAODAL010062852.1:0-19542 GCA_025379985.1 Phyllomedusa bahiana | reverse complement strand
CCCCCACCCCCGCCTGATCCCACAAATCGCGACAGTTTCCCCATTGCCACCCCCCATCTTTAAAGGGATGGTATTGCCACCCACCTCCACACTCTGTCATTGTGCCACTTTATGCCCTCAGTGCTGTGATGTGTCCCGTCCCCTCCACATGTGTCATTGTCCCACTCTTGCCCTCTGCTGCTGCCCCCGCCCTCCACTTCTGTAAATTGTCCCACCGGGGCCCTACTCCTTTTTTTTTGCCCCCTCCAGATGTCTTGTCCCACTTTTTGACCTCATGCAAATGCGTGGTGTGCCGGACCTAGACCTGTGTTTTGTGCACTCTGGGGGCCTACTCCGTTTTGCCACCCCAAAAATGTCTTGGCCCTGTCTGCCCTCATTGCTGCCCCGTGACCTCCACCTGTGCATTGTGCCCACTCTGGGGTACTCCAGTTTTTTGCCCCCCAGAAGTCCATTGTGCCACTGTCTGCCCTCAGGGGTGCCGCCATCCCCTCCACTCTCTGTCATTGTGCCATCTGGGGCCCTACCCTGTTTTTGTACCTCCAGAAGTCATTGTCCACTGTCTGCCCCTCATGCTGCTGCTGTGGCGCTGCCGTGCCTCCCCACTGTGTCATTGTCCCACTCGGGGCCCTACTTCTGTTTTTGCCACCTCCAAAATGTCATTGGCCACTCTCCCCCCCTCAGCTGCTGTGCCGGACCCCCACTCTCTGCATTGTGCCACTTTTGGGGCCTACCCAGTTTTTGCCACCCCCAGAATTCATTGGCCACTGTCGCCTTGCTGCTGCCGCCGAGACTCCACACTGTGTCATTTGCCACTCTTCCCCCTCTTTTTCCCTTTTTGGCCACCTCCAGAATGTCATTGTGCCACTGTGTATGACCTCAGGCTGCTGCTGTGGCTGCTGCCGTGACCCTTAGACCTAGATCAACTGTGTCATTGTGCCACTCTGATGCCTATTCCTGTTTTTGGCCACTCCATTAATGTCATTGTGCCCACTGTCTGACCTCAGGCTGCTGCCGCCGTTCTAACCTCCACTCACTGTCTTTTGTGCCACTTGTGGCCTACTCCTTTTTTGCCACTTCAGAATGTGATTTTGCCACTGTCTGAACCTCATGCTAATGCTGTGGCTGCTGCCGTGACCTAGACCACTGTGTCATTGTGCCATTTGTGGGCCTATTCAGTTTTTGCACCTACCAGAATGTGATTGGCCACTGTCTGACCTCTTGCTGCTGCCGCCGTCACTCACTCTCTGTCATTGTGCCACTCTGGCACTTCTCCTGGTTTTTGCCACATCCAGAGATGTCATTGTTGCCCACTGTCTGACTCAATGCTGCGTGGCTTACCGCCGTACCTCCAAACTCTGTCGCACTCATTTGCCACCGGAGCCTCAGCTTGTTTTTTTTCCAGCTGTCGGCTGCATGACTTTATCAGGCTACATTCCCCTTCGTTTTTTGGTCAGTTTTGCCCTCTGAACGTGCCATGGAATTTTATAGTGAAGCGATTCTAAGAGCGGCGGGCCAGTCATGTGCGGGTATACTAAAACACAACATTGTATTGTATGAAGCAAACAAGCTCCCTCTGTTATATTTAAGCATGGCACCACAACGTTCTACAGAAACCCTGAAGGCTCTGTGCAGCCCTGAAATAGCTGTTTTTTTAACGTGATTCGTCCCGAAGTAATTCGGACCGAAGTTATTTTTTGTCGGGAAATTCAGCGAAGTGAGCGAACCGAATTTTGAGAAATTCGCCCATCTCTAAATATTAGTCCCTGATACGTACTTTATGTTACCCGGGGCAGAGATTCAAGTCACTGCCATAGATATTTGTGGATAAAGGATTTTCAAGGATTTCTTTAAATAAAAGTTTTTCCCCTTCATTATGACTAAGTGAACATGATATCCCTCATTGATCCCTCACAAAAGCCATTTGTTCTCAGTGTTTTAACTAGGCATATTGCAATTGTCTTCATGCAACTTTAAACCTCATTTTAAACCTTCACAACAAACCTCTCAACAGAATGATTATAAGGCTAATTCATACTTATTCATGCCGTAATTGCGGGACGGATTTCGCCCCACAATTACGGCGTGTGCCGTGCAGCGGGGGCGGGGCAGGGCAAGGGGGCCGGCATCTCGCCGGCCCCATAGACATCCATTATCCACGGCGCGTATGTGCATGTCCCTTTCTCCCGACTCGGCGTATGCGTCGAGCGGGGAGGCGAGACGGAATCCATAGTTCTCTATGAGAACTGTGGATTACTGTAATGCCTGGGACTGATTTCAGCCATATTGTAGCGCAATACGGCTGAAATCCGTCCCAGAATCAGCCGTGTGAACAAGGCCTAATCTGTCTCTTATGTAAGCCTCTTGTCATCAATATTTTAGTTACATCAGACTGGAGCAAGGAAACAAACCTGTTGATTTCCAGTTAGGAGGCTCCTGTCTGGTGTATCAGCCAGTAAAAAACAGAATCCATTGTCAGGATTGCACACCAAACATTACATATCATTTAGTGATAACCCTCATATCACTAACGTGGTACAGTGATCCACCCATTCCCTTAACCAACTTGGTCGCCTTCCTCTGCACCTGAGGCATAAAAATATGTGGATTATATGTAGATGTCTTCATGACTCCTTTCTAGTAAAGATTATGGGCGACATGTTTGAACGTTGGTGCTTACAGGTCAGTTCTAAATAGCTTTAAAGGAGAATGTCACATAGGTTATGCCCCCCTTGCTGCGGGACAGCAAAGCTTATTGACCAGGACTGCTGTTCGAGCTCTGTGTCTTTATTTCTGTAAGGTGCTGTAGTTTTAGAGCGTTTAATGCTCAAATCTGCAGTTTTCAGCTAGGAAAGAGTCATGAAAAGAGTCTGTTTTTTTCATACCGCGCCCACCTGAGGCTAGCCCTGCCCACCTCACAACTGACCTATTACATTGAATATCTACAACTGTGAATAACTATGCAGGTGGGCGGAGCTAAGTAAGCTATGGTGGGGGAGCTAATACCTGCTATGATTAAGATCTTGGCGTTAAATGCTCTAAAACTACCGGCCTCCCACAACCCCCACATACGAATAAAGGACACAGCACTGGAAACAGCATGTCTGTCACTAACTTATGCTGCCCTCAGCAAGGGGGGCATAACCTATGTCACAGGTTCTCTTTAAGGCAGTGTAGAATGTGCCAGAATGTATGAACCTGTTCTACTGGAGTTCATACATACAGGCCCAGTCTAGTACCAATATGACAAGTCAGGCTCAGGCAGACCACTTAACTTGTCTGGCGTGTTTCTACAGTTTAGTGCGTGTTCACACGGCTTATTCCAGGACGGATTTGTGAGCCGATTGCGATCACAAATCCGCGTGAATAAGGGGGAGGGGGCGGGGCCGGAGCGCGGCGGGGGCGCCGCTCCCCGGCCCCATAGACAATGCATTGTTTACGGCGCGTACTGGCGTGAATAATGTTCATGTCACTTTCTCCCCCGCGGCGGATTCGCGAGCAGGGAGGAGCGACGGAATCCACTGTTCTCTATGAGAGCAGTGGTATTACCGTATGTCTACGACGGCTTGGCGCCTTACTGCAGGCAAATCGGTGCGGTGTACTGCGCCAATCCGCGGAGAAATAAGCCGTGTGAACGAGGCCTTATGCGTCTAGGATTGGTGCGACACACCCCCAGAACGCCCCCACATCTTTGATATATTAAAAAGGGTTACGATGGTGCTTATCACGCCAAAGTTTTCACACCAGATAATTGCTACAACCCTGTTCATACATGTCATCCTATGTGACAATTAAACCAGTTACATACATGTAACATGTACCTTCTCCCAGCCCACCATCAGGATTTTGGATGGCCTTTCAGTGGGTGCCAGTAACACCCCTTAACTTACTTTTATTGATGAGACATCGGTCAAACATTAATTAAGTAGTGCACACCATTTTCAGTAACTGTGGCCAATCTGCAACATTTAAAAGGTAAAATTTTAAATTTTACTTGTTGTGCCCCAAATTTGGTGGGCTAAAAAGTAGATGTTGTTTTCATCAGATACATATTTACTATGTGGAAAAACAGGAAATATAAGTGATATATTTATGACAGAACAAAATATCTCGGTGGATACTATGAACAAAGGCAAAATCATGATGAGAATGAAGCCTAAATCATGTGTTTTGTGAATAAAGCATTTAGTCATTTATTTGTGTGTTTTTTGGGTGTGTATAGTTAGGGCTTGTTCACACGGAGTTTTCACTCAGTGTTACAAGCACTTTTTAGATCCATCTCAGGGGTGGACAGACGGACTGAGAAGCGAGACAGATCTAAATAATTAGCCGTGAGATTTATCCTGCGGGGCTATGAGGAAGACGCAGACGGCATTCACCTGGAGATCTCGCCCGCTCTGCGTGTTTCATAGGCAGCTCGGGGGTCCATGTCTTTGAGAGCTTGCATGTCAATTCTTTGCACGACGAAAAAAATAAAACAAAAAACCCCCGGGGGGGGGGGCAGCGCTTTGAATACACACGCAGCGGTGATCTCTCAGGTGAACGTTTCCTCATAGAGAGTGATAAAGTCACTGCTAATTGTTAGATCCGTTGGGGACGCTTGTTCGGTCCCCAAGACGGATCTACAAAGCGCTTGTAACACGGTGTGAAAACTCTGTGTGAACAAGCCCTTACTCATGAAATACTTCTTTTTGTTTTTGTGTCTAGCATTGTATTTTGATACACTATCTCTTTTGTTTTGAAAAACAAGAAATGGCATAAATTTTGCCACAAATTTGCCACAGGCAAAGATTTAACTTCCTCACAGGTTAAAAAAGTCCCACTTTGAAATTACAAAAAAGGTCCGCCTTAGTAAACTTAGGCCATCCTCATTGGGTACAATCTTTATAATATAAAAGTAAAGATTTTATTTTAATTCTAAGCTATTTGATTACTTTGAGATGAAATTTCTAATTTCCTCATGAAATAACAAAAAACACTGCTACTAAGAGAAATCAAAGGTTAACAGTTATTACTATTTTTTTAATCATAGATTTTTTTTTTAATAACCAACAGTAAATCACATGACTTTGCTCATGAGCGAGAGAAACCTGATGTTTGATGACATCTATACCAAAATATACTGTAACTCAATTCCTCTGCACTGACAAATCAAATGTTGGGAAGTGGTCACAATATATTTTGACATTACATCTATTAATGTCACTAGTTTTCAGTAAATCTTATCTTGTCCTTTTTTTCTTTTGACTGAATTAAAATTATTTTAGCTATTTCTGTAAGGAAACAGAAAACTTGAATCTGTATCATACTTGGACAAATAATTCCTACCAATATATCATATGTTATAATTTGTGTCTTAGTGAAACTATGCCTCTTAGTTCCCATTACAGATCTTGTTGAAGCAATGCCATATAATAATCATAAAATGTAATTTTATATTTAGATTTTTTTTTGTATTATATTTTAATATTTTAAATCATACAACTATATAGGAGGCATTTTAGCCCAGCACATTTTCTCATTGATTTAGACGCGGTGGTTCCATTCCGCACTGTTATCTGCAAATAGCAGCTAACACCCGGCGCTGAGATCCCACTACAAAACCCCTTACCGCCATTAGGACGCACTGATACGTTCAATGTTGGTAAGGGGTCAATGGAGAAAAAAACCTATGTTCCGGTGACTAATTTTACCACCTCAGTAGTGCACTGTACAATGTAAATCAGCTCTAACAAATCTGCTTTTTCAAAAATACACTCATTATGTCAGATGTGTGGTCTGTGGAAAAAGGCAACTGAAACAGCTCTTTATGTTAAAGAACTTATCATTATTTATTTAAGTAAAAATAAAACAAGTGTCATACAGAATGCACTTCCATGCAATTCAGTGAGGGGGCCCTACAATCAGATAACAACACAGTCTTCTTATATCCATCGTCATGAGTGTTGTCCAATCCTGAGGTCCAGAATATGGCCCAGAATATGAAGATCGATTTTAGGCTGAAAATGTTCTTTCCTTATCTTGAACCATATTGAGCTAGATGGGTGTATTTCGCCAATGTTCTGGTTCCATTTTTATAGCTTTTTTTTTTTTATAGGTGGGTGTGACAGTAAATGCTATTGTAAAAGACTCTTTTGTTGAGGCAAGTTGATAATCTCTTAGCCATCACAGCAAACGTATGTTGTCCATTTTTTATACTCAAGCATAGTCACATAGTTTTGTTGAGGCGAAAAAGACCTCGTCCATCCAGTTCAGCCATTTTGCTAAAGTGTTGCTATAAAGTGTTGCTCAGAGGAAGGCAAAAAAAACCCATGAGGTAGAGCCAATTGGTCCTCATTTTTAGGGAAAATAAGAAAAAAAAAATATTCCTTCCAACCTCAATCTGGCATCTCAGAATAAAGCCTGGATCAAACGACCTTCTCCAGATTCCTAGTCACTATTACTTGTTATATTATCACGCTTCCATAAATCATCCAGACCTTTTTTTTGCAACTTGTTAGTGTAATCACATGAATTTCCTCTGCAGAGAGTTCACAGTCTCACAGCTCTAACAGGTAAAGACCCCCCTTATGTTTATTGTAGTAACTTTCTTTCTCAAGACGTAGAGGATGCCACCTTGTTCTAGATCCAGTACCTGGTATATAAATAATCTTTAGCGAGATCTCTATATTGGCCTTTATTATATTTAAACATATTTATTATGTCCCCCCGAAGTGTCTTTCTCTCAACTTAAATAAACCCTCAACCTTGCTAATTTTTCTGGGTATTGTAGTCACCCAGCCCTGTTTATATATTTTTGTTGCCCGGCCTTAGTACCTTGCTCAATGTCTTTCCTGGGCACTGGTGCCCACAAAACTGTACACAATATTCCATGTGTGGTCTAACCAGTGTACTTGTTTAATGGGAGAATAATGTTCTCATTCTTGCGCATCTGTGCCCTTATTAATACAACCCTATTGCTTTGGCAGCTGCTGCCTGACAACTAGCTTGTACGTTAAGATTTACTGTCCACCAGGATTCCTAAGTCTTCTCCCATGTCCCCTTTTACCTGAGTGTTATTCATTTTAACATGTAATATGTAAGGGATTTTCTCCCCATGTGCATAATCTTGCATTTTTCCTGTGAGTCATCTGCACTTCACTGCCATAGGCCTCTCTCTAACCTATCCAGATCCCTTTGTAATAAACACATTATCCTCTTATTGTGTGGGATTACTTTACAGAGCTTAGTATCATCTGAAAGATCGTTATTCTACTGTGCAAATCCATATGTAAGCTCATTCTGACCATATTAAAGGAGGATAGGGCCCAATTATGACCCTGTGGTACCCCCTAGTAACAGGGATCGTCTTGAGTCTGTACCGTTAATACTTACCCTTGTGTTTTCTGAATCAGTGCGCCCGTTGCTTTACCACTATGCACACATTTTCCCCCGTCCAAGCTGTCATGGCACACTTGTGTTGCCGGGGAGGAGCAAGGTGCTACATGGGGTAATCCCTCTAAGCGGGCGGACCACCCAGGGAGACGCCTGGCCCATGCGCATAGGATTGACAGCCCGGCTTCGAATCAGTCTCAGCTGGTGTGTCGCACAGGGCCAATAAAGAGGTGCCGGAGGCCGCACCAATCAGCTGCAGGGGCGGTGTCCGGGGCGCCTCCTTTAAACACCTGCTCAGTGTCTTCAACCTTTGCCTGTGAAAAGGTTCTCCTAGTCCTTCTCCTGGTTTTCTGTTAGTTGTTACTCTGTTTTCCTGAATCTGGCTAGCTCCTAGACTTTGTTTTCGTCCTACGTTTCTGTACGTGTTACTCCAGTGTTTTGACCTCGGGCTTGGCTTCGTTATTCTCTAGGCTTCTGATTTGTGGCTTTGGTTTGTAGTCCGTTTACAAAATGTTATCGTCACAGACGGTTGACCTTCGCGTTCCCCTGACGGCCCTGCACGTAGTAGCATTGGGTATGTCCTCCAGTTGGGGTTCTGCCCATTTAGGGCAGCCCGCCCAAGTAAGCAGGGGACAGTGGGCAGGGTGGCAGTCAGGGCCTGGAAGTCACTCTCCTCTGATGTGTAGACATTTTCACAGGCCATACTTTCTGCTCTCCACGCACCCTGAACCCATGATGGCGCTGGTAGAGCAGATACAGGGACTTACCCAGTTGTTCCAAGATCTGGCACTAAGGGTGCAGCAGCAGGAGACCTCCCTGGGTACCCCCCGGGATGGGAGTTCCCCGACACCACTGCCCCCTTTTTTTGAACCCCCCATACGTTACCGAAAAGGTTTTCAGGTGGACAGGCGGGTCTTTCTGTCTTTCAAGGAAGGCTGTCGCTTGTATTTTTTACTCGTCCACGTACCTCAGGAAATGAGACCAGAGAGTGGGAATTGTCATGTCCCTTCCCAAGAGTCCCCCAGGAGGTGGGCATATCCTACTCCCAGTATTACCGAATTGTTTCGGTAGAAGATTTTTTGTCTCTTCTTGGGATCAGTTCGACGGACCTGATAGGGGCGGTGGACGGACTCAACTACACCTTAAGGCAGGGTAAGCGGACGGTAGAGGAGGTTTATAGCTTCTGAATTTCACGCTGGTGTGTTCCTCAGGGGTGGAACAACCCAGCTTTCAGGTGCCAGTTCCCAGGAAGAGTTGGGATTGGCCGACCATGTTCAAGACCATGTTGGTTGGCTTATCCTATGGGCCACTTTGGATGATGCGATTGCTTTGGCAGTTCGGGCTGGGACAGTGGTTCTAGGGCGAGAGTCAGGGAAGAGCCCCTTTTGCCCTGATTTACGCCATTCCCCGTTTGCTACCTCCCAAAACCTGCTAGCGCGACGTTCCCCTGGAGGAGCCTATGCATGTGGGGCCTCTTTACGGGTGCCGCAGTGACCGCAGGCCTCACGTCGCACCCAGGGACTGTGCTTCTATTTGTGGCGGAGAGGGTCATTCAACATCCGCGAGTGTCCAAAAAGAAGCCGTGGCCGGAAAACTCCAGCGCTAGGTGACTACGGGCAAGGTCACTAGGCGAGCGTTGATTCCATTGGTGTCAAAGAAATTGTTGCTTCCAGTAAAAATGTTCGTATTTTTTCCATGTGTGAATCTGGGCGTGCTGGGAGCGCATTTGTGGATTCCAATGTCGTGGACGCTTCATTCGCCAAGCGTCTGGGCCTACCCTGGAGGCCTCTATCTGATTCCCTGCAGGTGGTGGCTATTGATTCTACCACGTTGGTTAAGGGCAATATCCAGTATTGCAACCTGACTTAAGATGCTTGTTGGGTCTATACATACGGAGACGTGCATATTGTTTGTCATGGAGGGCTTTACCGCTGATGTTGTGTGTGGTGTTGCCCTGGCTTCAGATACATAACCCTGTGTTTGATTGGAATTCTGGGGAATTAATTAGGTGGGGAAAGCAGTGTATTGAGATATGTCTAACAATTGTTCTTGGTAATGCGGAAATCGAGCAGATTCCTGCCTTTATTCGTGATTTTGCTGAGGTGTTTTCCAAGACCCAGTCTGAGAATTCACCCCCACATAGATCATATGACTGTGCAATCGAACTATTGCTTTGGGTGAGATTTCCTAAAGGCCGTTGGATATCTAATCTGTCGGGTCCGGAGAGAACCGCATGAAAACAATACATTGCTGAGAGGCCTACAGATGGGTCACATTCAACCTTCTTGTCCCTAATTGGTTCAGGGTTCATCTTGATTAAGACAGAAAGATGGAACTCTCCGCCCAGTGCATCGACATTATCGGGAGGACCAATAAAATAACAGTAACGAAATCCAATACCCTTTACCATTGATTTCTGATCTGTTTAATCAAATTCAGGGGGCTAAGTGGTTTTGAATTTGAACATCTGGTTATGCCCTTTGGGCTGTGTAATGCTCCTGCGGTCTTTTAGAATCTGGTAAATGACGTTTTTTGTGAATTGATTGGTCATTGTATGGTCGTATATCTGGATGACTTTTAATTTATCACAGGATGTTCGTACATTTTAAACCGTGTGGCAAGTTTTGCAATCTTAAAGATAAAAAATTTTTCTTTGTAAAACCCGAGAAGTGGTTTTGGCGTTCAGGGGGTTCCCTTTCTGGGTTATCCTGACTCCCAACCTTTTTCGTATAACCCCGATAAGGTTGGGGTATCCTTGACGGGGTCCCCCTTCCCCCCCAAAGGGCCTTACAGGTTTCCTTGGGGTTGTGCCAAACTATTATCGAAAAGTATTCGGAATTTTCTGTTCTCGGTTGGCCTTTGACTGATATGACAAAGAAAGGGGTAATACATAACTGGAAAACCTGGCCTTCGGTTTTCAAAAAATTTAAGCGGGTTTTTTTGTCACAGCCCCAGTTTTGTTTTAAGGGGCCCATTAAAAACCCTTTTGTCATTGAGGTAGATGCTTCTGGTCGGGTAGGGGGGCCTTTCGCAGGGGTCAGCCGCCATGACTAAACTGCAGCAGATTCTCAATCAGAAAACACCCAAGTTGTGTCTTGGGGGCCTAACTCCCCTGAAAAAGGGGATCTTGCCCAGGTCCGGACTGGGAAGCCGGGGGATTGGTGAATCCCCCAGTGGGCCCCGAGCCGCTGTGGGCCCCGGAGGCAGTGCCGCCGCTCCCCGGGGCCCGTCCACCACATCTGGTCCCTGAACGCCCGGGCCCTGCGTCCCGAGCGCTCAAAGACAGGACCCGGGAGTCGGGGACTAATGTCCCCGGCTCCCGGGGCTGCGTGGTATCAGCGGAGCCGAGCGCTGCTATCGCTGCGCTCCGCTGATCTCCCTGGCAGGCAGAAGGTGTTAGGCCTTCTGCCTGCCAGGCGCCGGCCCCTACTAGTGACGTAGGCAGTAGCTGGCGGGGAGCGGCCGGGAGGGGGAGTAAGGTAAGTGGTTGGCTGTTTGGGGTTTTTTTGTGTTGTTTTTTAACTACCTAAGGGGGCCCTGACTACTAAAAGGGGGGCCCTGACTAACTAAAGGGGCCCTGACGACCAAAAGGGGGCCCTGGCTATCTAAAGGGGGCCCTGACTACCTACAGGGGGCCCTGACTACTAAAAGGGGGCCCTGACTACTAAAAGAGGGCCCTGACTACTAAAAGGGGGCCCTGACTACCAAAGGGGGCCCTGACTAACAAGGGGGGCCCTGACTAACAAGGGGGGCCCTGACTACCTAAAGGGGGGCCCTGCATACCTGAGGGGGCCCTGACTACCAAAGGGGGGCCCTGACTACCTAAAGGGGGGGCCCTGACTACCTAATGGGGCCCTGACTACCTAATGGGGCCCAGGCTACCTAAAGGGGGCCCCTGACTACCTAATGGGGTGTCCTGACTACCTAAATACTAAAGGGGACCCTGACTACCTAATGGGGCCCTGGCTACCTAAAGGGGGGCCCTGACTACCTAAAGGGGGGCCCTGACTACCTAAAGGGGCCCTGACTACCTAAATACTAAAGGGGGCCCTGACTGCCTAATGGGGCACTGACTACCTAAATACTAAAGGGGGCCCTGGCTACCTAAAGGGGGGCCCTGGCTACCTAATGGGGGGCCCTCACTACCTAAAGGGGGGCCCTGACTAACTAAAGGGGCCCTAACTGTCTACAGGGGGGCCCTGACTACCTAAATACTAAAGGGGACCCTGACTACCTGCACACTAGCTAAAGGGGGGCCCTGACTTCCTGCACACTAGCTAAAGGAGACCCCTAACTGCCCGCACACCAGCTAAAGGAGACCCCTAGCTGCCTGCACACTAGCTAAAGGAGACCCCTAACTGCCTGTATACTACTACAATGGAGGCCCTAACTTTCTGTATACTACTTCAAGGGAACTGCCTGTATACTACTTCAAGGGAAGCCCTAACTGCCTGTATACTACCTAAAGGAGACCCCTAACTGCCTGTATACTACCTACCTACAGCCTCACTAACTGGGAATCACCAACACCTACCTACACCTACCTAACTGGGGTCCACCAACCTAACTGCAGCCTATAAACTTGCTAACTGGGGCCTGCTTATCTAACTGGGGGCTACTTACCTACCCACCCGTGGCTAGGTACCCACCAACCTAGCTGGGGCCAGCCTACCAACTTATCCAGCGGTGGTCTACCTACCTAAATAGGGCATATCTAGTTACCTGGGGCCTTTCCCATTTGCGTACCTGGTAATATAATTGTGAGGGGAGCAGTCCATAGTTGTAGCATAATCTCCAGGGGGTTAGTCCTCCCCCCCACCCTCCAACCCTTAGGATACCAGGCCTCTAAGTTATGCTTGTAAACCCCTTCTCCCACCTCTGGGAAGTTGTACAGAGGTGGGAATAGGTAAAGAGATGCTGGAAAATTAAAGGGTTCTAAGATATTTGTGTGTATAAATTCTGCAGGAATGAGTTGTGGCCCGGGGCAAGTCAAACATGGCGGTGTGGAACGGATGCAGAAGAAAAGGGAATAAGAACGACTCATCAGATAGGACACCTCTGGTGAGTCCCTGATTTCAGGGGTTATTTTACTTCTGTTTTGGATCAGTGCTGTATTCACTGTAATGTGATGTGACCAGAGCTGGTGTCTGACCTCTATGTGGTCTCTATATGGGGGTGGTGTAGGTTATAACGGAGCTGGTGTCTGACCTCTATGTGGTCTCCATATGGCGGTGTTGTAGGTTATATCTGAGCTGGTGTCTGGTCTCTATATGGCAGTGTTGTAGGTTACACCTGAGCTGGTGTCGAACCTCTATGTGGTCTCCTTATGGCGGTGTTGTAGGTTATATTGGCATTAGTATAGTGGCAGCGTACATGTGTCACAGATTGTAAAAGTAAGGGAACACATGACCCTGTGATAGGAGTTACACTTTTACTTTCTTGCTGGTGTTTATTTTAGAAGGTGGTGAGGTGGTGGCCCAAAGGGGAAACATGGCGGGGGATATTGTATGTGGGCCGGGGGGGGATATGGATGGAGCTACTTAGCCCTGTGTCTATGATATGTTAGACTGACAAATGTGTGACTAACTTGATATTGTACTACACAATACAGTTTATACATTTATGTCCGAGAGGCCGGTAACATTTTCATGTACAGTAGGGTGGGCCCCCCAAGATCAATTTCCCTGTGGGCCCCAGACTCCCCCAGTCCGACACTGTCTGTGACGTTCATAGAAAGCTGGATTCAACTGTAACAAATCTCCAGCTGTGAGAGGAGAAGAGATCAGTGCTCACTCTAGAATGAATGCAGCCTGTGGTATGTATACAGCTCTTACAAAATAAGACTGCATAGGGAGAGACACAGTGACATGTGGACTCAGACAAGGGGGGGGGGAGTCTCGGGAGACAGCATGAACAGTGAAGGGGGGATGATGTCACCCAGCTGCATTTCTAGAGTTGAGAAGCTGAGAGCAGTATCAATCAGCCGAACTAAAGAAGCGATACATCCCCTTTAATTCTAGAAGGGCCTTTCCTCTAGTCGGTTCCTGCACCATTTGGGAAAGGTAATTATCTTTAGTTATAGACAAAAACATGTTTCCTTTGTGAGAGCTACAGGTTTCAGATTCCCAATTTATGTCTGGGTAGTTAAAGTTGTCCATAATAACAACCTCATTCTGATTAGCCGCCTCACCTATTTGACTGAGGAGTACATCTTCCATGAGTTCTGTTATATTTGGGGGCCTATAGCAGACTCCTATTAGAATTATATTCCTGTTATTTCCCCCATGTATATTTACCCATAATGATTCCACCTGGTCATTACCTGTGCCTATATCTTCCTGTTGGCTTCAGACAGGATGTTACATAGAGACATACACCTCCCCCCTTCCGGTGTTTACAGTCACTTCTAAATAGACTGTAACCCTGTAAGTTAACTGCCCATTCGTAGCTCTGGTCCAGCCATGTCTCAGTTATCCCCACTATTATTATTATTATTATTATTAAGTATTTTAGAGCGCCATTGAATCCAGGGCGCTGTACATTCGGGGGGTTAAATACAAAACATAAATCAAACGATAAAATGATAAGTGAATAAGACAATTGGCCACAGAGGGGAGAGGCCCCTCCCGCGGGGGCTTAAAATCACAAGGAGGGGAAAGAGACGGGGGTGGGGGGCAGACATGTTGTGGGGGAAGTAGTGAAAATTTAGGAGGGTTGTGGAACCCTGAAGAAAGGGGTTTTTAGGTTTTTTTTTGAAGGTGGTGAAAGTGGGGGAAAGGGTCTGTGTGTTGGGGGCAGGGTTTCCCAAGTGGGGGTGAAGCAGGGAAAGTTTTGGGAGACGGTTTGGTGAGGAGCGAAAAGGGGAAGAGAGGAGAAGGCCGAAGGAGGGGAGATTGCGTGGGGGGGAATATTTGGAAAGTAGGGCAGAGAGTATGGGGGGAGGGGTCGTGGAGAGCCTTGTAGGTCAGGGTTTAGTAGTTAAAATAAATTCGTTGGCGTGGGGCACCATGAAGGGACGGCAGAGGGGAGAGGCAGGGGGGTGCGAGGAGAGAGGTGGATAAGACGGCACAGAGTTAAAAATGGTTTGGAGGGGAGCAAGGGTGCAAACGGGGGCCACAGAGAAGGATGTTGCAGTAGTCAGGGGGGGAGAGAAAGGGGCATGGACCCATTTTTGTAGTGCAGATTTGAGGAACGCGGATCGAGAATGTTTTTCAGGTGAGGCGGCAGGCAGAGGTGGGGGTTTGGATGTTGGTTTGAAAGATAGCCCAAGTTGGTTTCCCCCCAAGGCAGGGACTTGGGGACCGTTGAATGTGGAGCCATTGAGAAATGGGAAATCAGGGGGGGGGGTAGTTGGATGGGGGAAAGATGATGAGTTCTGTTTTCTTACATTTATTTTTAGGAGACTGATGAGAAGAAGGGAAAGGGAGGACAGACATTCAGGGACCCGGGGAGTAAGAATGACGTCTGGGCCGAGATGAATTTGGGGTTTCATCAGCATATGGGTGGAAATGAAAGCCAGTGAGGCTAGAGCTGCCGGGGCCAAGGTTGTAGATAGGGAGTAGGGCCCTGACTGCCCCTTGGGGGGCACCAAACAGAGAGTGGCCGGGGGAGGGGGTGGATGAGAATAAGACCTAAAAATCCTTCATGAGGTACGAGGGATCCGGGAAAAGCCAAAGTGTGATGGAGGGGGAGAGGATTTGTACAGGAGGGAATGGTCGACAGTGTCAAAGGCAAGGACGATCAAAAAGAGGGGGAGCACGAGATGGGGGAGGTTTTACGTTACTAGGTCATTAGGACTTGGTTAGGGCTTTTCAGTAAGTGGGGGGTCGAAAACCAGATTGTAGGGGGTCAAGAAGAGAGTTGGGGGAGAGGGGAGGACAGCTAAAGTAGACGTGGCTCGGGGATTTGGAAAAAAGGGAGCATGAGATGGGGCGATAGTTGGACAGAGAAGAGGGTAAAGGGGTTGTTTTTTTTAGGTTTGGATGATAAGCGTTTTTAAAAAGGCAAGGGAAGAGCCAGGGGGTTAGTGATGGGTTGAAAAAGGGGGGTTGGGGGCGGGGATGATAGGCCCCGAGGCAGGGATGAGGTGTGATGGCAGGGGATCAAGACTACGGGTATTTTAGGTTGGATTTGGACAGAAAAGAGGAAAGCTTGTCAAGTGACTGGGGGGAACAATTTAAGGGGGGAAAGCAGTTTGCAAGGGTAAGGGGGAGGGTGGGGACGGGGGGCTAAAGTTTCTCGATGTGGTTGATCTTCTGAAGGAAGTGAGTGGAAAAGTTGTTGCTAAAAGGAGGGATGGGGAGGAGGTTTGGTGGACGGAGAAGAGATTGAATTTTTTGAATAATTTGTTGGGTTGTGGAAGAGAAGATATGGAGGGGTGAAGTAATCCTTTTTGGCTGAGGTGAGTCCCGATTAAATGTATGCAGTGTTTGTTGTATAAGCAAAGTCATTAGTGGAGTGGTTTTCTTCCAGGGGCTTCGCAGCTTGGAAGCACCCCTCATTTGTTTGGTGGAGTCTTGTGCCAGGGTTGTCTGTTTTTTTTGGGGTTCTGTTGTGTGTGAGAGGGCAAACCGGTCAAGGGCGGTGATGATTGGGGGTTTGTAGAAAGGGGGGTCGTCTGGGTCATTAAATGGGGAGATAGGGGAAAGAGGTGCAAAGAGCAGAGAGGTGAGACGGTTTTTAGGCTTTGAAGGTTCCTGCGGGGCCGTACTGGATATGAGCGGAGAGCGGGTGGGGTGGGAGGGTGGAAAAGGGTAAGCGGTTTGGTAGATAGGGTGGGGGGATTTGAGGGGTAGATAGGGGGCAGAGGGGGGTGAAATGATTTAATTGTGTGCCATCTTTGTGAGTGGCTCCTGATCCACGGGAAAAGGGGGTCAAAGGAGGAGCAAAGTGAAAAAGTTTGTTGGAAGGGGGGAGTGGGGGTTCCCGATTGGGATGTTGAAGTCCCCCCAGATGATGGGGGGATGTCTTGGAAAAAAGGGGAGAAGCCAGGAAGCAAATGGTCAAAAAAGGGCGGGGCAGGGCCCGGGCGGTCGGTAGACAACAGCCAATTGGGGTTGGGGGGGGGAGATGCGGACAGAGTGCACCGCAAAGGAGAAAAGTGGAGGAAGGGAGAGGTGGAGGGGACAAAGGGCAGGTCAGAAGGAGGAGGACCACACCTCCACCATGCTTTTACCAGGGGGAGGGGTGTGGTAAGTTGGAGGGCCGCAAAAAGAGAGGGGCGGCAGGGAGACCGGTCGGGGGGGTCAGCCGGGTTTTAGTCAGACCAAGGAAGAGTAAATTGCGTGAATGAACAATCCCCTGTATGTATGAGAGTTTTTTACATAAAAACGGTTCCAGAGAGCACCAGGGAGGGATAGGGGGGGTAGGGGGCCCAGGATGTTTTCAGGTTTAAAAGGGTTGGGGGAATTTGTAGTGGTGAAATCTGTCGAGGGGCAGAGACATGGCGGGGAAGTCTGGGGGGGGCCCGGGGTTGGGGGGTAGTCCCCAGAAGCCAAAGGAGCATGAAAGGGTGAGCGGGGGAGTAGGGTAGACTGTATTTGGGAGGGTTGTTTGGTCGGGGCTTAAAATGAGGAAGAGGTTTGGGGGCAGCAGACAGGTTAGGTAGAAGCAGGGGGAATGTAAAAATTCATTGTCCCCGAAGAGTTCGGGGATAAGCGTAAGTGGAAGAGAGTGGGGATAGCGATAATAGGGAAAAGGAAAACAAATGAAGATCCCCACTGGGACAGTGATGGGGCCTCCTGGTTGGGAAGGTGATGGCGGGGGCTCTCTGTTGGGACGGTGATGGGGGCGCTCTCTATTGGGACAGGGATGGGGGCTCTCGGCTGGACAGCGATGGAGGCACTCTCTGGCTGGGAAGTGATGAGGGACTCTTGGGTGGGGCAGTCGATGGAGGCCCCTTGGCTGGGGGCATCGATGGAGGCGCTCTCTGGCTGGGGAAAAACGATGGGGGCGCTCTTGGCTGGGGGAGCGATGAGGGCTTCTGGCTGGGACAGTCGATGGAGGGCCCCCTTGGTGGGGCATCGACGGAGGGCTCTTGGCGGGACGTCACAGGGCCTCTGGCTGGGGGAGTTGACGGGGCACTCTCTGGCTGGGGGTAGTTTGACGGAGGACTCTCTGGTGGGGTAGTTGACCAGGACTCTCTGGTGGGATATTGACCCAGGCACCCCTTTGGCTGGGGTGTTCGGGGGCACTCCTTTGGGGGTGGAAAAATTGACGGAGGCACTCCCCCCCCTGGCTGGTTTATGAGTGGAGGGGACCTCTGGGTGGTGGATGATGGAGGCACTGCGCCCGGGGGCACTTGATGGGGGCACTCTCAGCCGGGAACTTGATGGGGGCACCCCCGACTGGGTTTGGGGGGGTGGAGGCACTCTCTGGGTGGGGTTATGAATGGGGATGTCGCCCGGGGGCACTGAGGAGGGAAATCTCTGGTGGTGTTTGAATGGAGGGCCCTTTGCTGGGACACTTTGGGGGAAAACCCCTTTGGTGGTTTGAATGGAGGCGCTCTCAGCCCGGGCACTGATGGGACACGCCCGCCTGGGACCTTGATGGGGGCATTCAGCCTGGGACACGTGGAGGGACTCTCTGACTGGGTTTTTATGGTTTGGGGGATTCTCTGGGTGGTGTTTGAATGGAGGTACTGTCGCCTGGGGGCATTGATGGAGGCACCTCTGGTGGTGTTTTGAAGGGGGGCGCTTCAGCCCGGACACTTTATGGAGGAACTCTTTGCTGGTGTTATGAATGGAGGCCTCTCACCGGGCACTTGATGGGGACACTGTCTGCCGGGGAAATTGATGGAGGCAAAATTTAGCTGGGACACTTGGGAGGGCACTCCTGAAGTTTTTATAGGGAGACTCTTGGCTGGTGTTATGAATGGAGGGAAATGTTTTGCCTGGGGCACTTTATGGAGGCACCTCTGGGGTGTTTGAATGGAGGCGCCTCAGCCTGGGACAACTTGATGAGGAACTCTCTGGCTGGTGTTTTGAATGGAGGCGCTCTCAGCCGGAATGATGGAGGGAAATCTTGGCTGGTTTTGAAAGGGGGGGCGCTTCACCTGGGGCCTTGAGGGGGCACGTCTGCCCGGGACCTTGATGGAGGCACCACACCTGGGGGATTGATGGAGGCACTCTCTACTGGGGTTTAGTTAGGCACTCTCTGGTGGGTTATGAATGGGGTATGTCTCCCCGGGGCACTTGTGAGGCACTCTCTGGCTGTGTTAAAGAATTGGAGGCGCTCTCAGCCTGGACACTTGATGGGGGAACTTCAGCCTGGGAACTTGAGGGGGCACTCCGTTTGTTATGAGTGGAGGGACTCTTGGTGGTGTTATAATGGGGGGTCTTCTGCCCGGGGCATTGATGGGGGCACTCTCTGGCTGGTTTATGAATGGAGGCGCTTTCAGCCTGGGGCACTTGATGGAGGGAAACCCCTGGCTGTGTTAAATTTAATGGAGGGGCTCTCACCGGGACATTGATGGAGGAACTCTCTGGCTGGGTTATGAAAATGGAGGGCTTCACCTGGGGCACTTTATGGGGGCACTGTTGCCTGGGGCACTTGAGGGGGCACTCACAGCGGGGCACTTGATGGAGGCACTCTCTGACTGGTGTTTTTGATGGGGGCCTCCCTTGGTGGGGGTTTGAATGAGGGGCTCTCAGCCCGGGGAAATTGTGGGGGAAAATCTCTGGCTGGTGTAACTCTTGGCTATGCATAATAATATTTAAAACCAGCAAAACTATTATTATTTTAAATTTCCCCAACAGTGTAATACCTTATGATAACATCATAAGTTACCAAAAATACACCCATAATGGAGTAATTTTACCCCAAAATCCCCAAAAAATTTCCTTTGGACCAAAAAATACGCCAGACCATAACCCAAAAGCGACCACCACATTAAATACCCGGGTGCAAAGGTCTCTCAGACATATAATGATTCCGCAGTTACATATAAGCTCTTCTCTGATGAGAGTCATTCTGTTTTCTTTTTTTTCTTTTTTGGCCCAGACCACCATAATGACTTTTTTTCGGAACAAATCGTCAACGAACTTTTCCACAAAAAATTTTTAAAAACCTAACTTTTCCCGGGGAGCATTTACCTCCAACCTAATGGGGGGGGTTTTCTATAACTTTTCCCCCCAAACCCAATGGGCACCTATTAGGAAAGCAGGTGAAGTC
>JAODAL010062851.1:0-19542 GCA_025379985.1 Phyllomedusa bahiana | reverse complement strand
GGGGGCAAAAATTGACTTGTAGGTTTTTAAAAAAACTCTGTGATTTTACTAATAAAAAGCACAAACAGGCTTAATTAACCTTCGGATATGAATTATGCTACAGAATTTCTTCTGTGGCGGTAAAAAACAAAGTTTCTTTTACTGAGTACAACTGCAGAACAACGCTTAATTAACCCCTGGATGTAAATTGCGCAAAAGAATTGAGCAACCACAAACTAGTAGCTTTGTATTGTGTTACAATTGCGTGTTTTCTACGCCACACAACAAAAGATAAAATTGTAATTAACCTTCGCTTGTGAATTATGCTACAGGAAAAATGTATATATTTGCCGAAGAAAATGACGGTTTCTTGGGGTCAGCACACCAGCAAAACAACGCTTAATTAACCCCTGGATGTAAATTGCGCAAAAGAATTGAGCAACCACAAACTAGTAGCTTTGTAGCGTGTTACAATTGCGTGTTTTCTACGCCACACAAGAGATAAAATTGTAATTAACCTTCGCTTGTGAATTATGCTACAGGAAAAATGTATATATTTTGGCGTTGAAAATGACGGTTTCTTGGGGTCAGCACACCAGCAAAACAACGCTTAATTAACCCCTGGATGTAAATTGCGGCAAACAATTGGGCCACCACAAACTAGTAGCTTTGTAGCGTGTTACAATTGCGTGTTTTCTACGCCACACAACAAGAGATAAAATTGTAATTAACCTTCGCTTGTGAATTATGCTACAGGAAAAAATGTATATATTTTGGTGTTGAAAATGACGGTTTCTTGGGGTCAGCACACCAGCAAAACAACGCTTAATTAACCCCGGGATGTAAATTGCGCAATAGAATTGAGCAGCCAAAAATGAAGTGATATTTGTATTGTAAAAACGCTGTTTCTTTAAATGAATACAACAGGAACTGGCTTAGATCCCACTTGGATATTGAATGTACATGCAGCTGCAGTGGACGCACACTGGATTTCAGATCCAATACCCCAAAAAATCAGAAATAGAACATTAAGAGAACAGTCTCTGAGACAAGCTGAGACACCCCACAAAAATCGCTGTTATAAAAATCAGTTTCTTCAGTGAGAGCTATCACAATCAGCCGCGGCAGCACCTTCCCTGATCAGTATAGTGAGAGGAGTGTGAGCTCCCGGCGTCGCGCCCGGACTTATGTAGTGCGGTGACGTCACAGAATCCCGCCGGTCTCTGATTGGCTTCATCTCTGCACATGTCATGCAGGCTATGCCCTTCTTCCTCCCAGAGTGCTTTGCCCCATGTAGCGCCATGTGCTGGCAGCCATTTTATCAATGTAGATATATAGGGGTGAGCTTCACAAAGAGACTATGTTGAAGTGCTATACTGGAGCCGTCTGCTTGTAAGCCGGTCTCTCCACAGCCGGGCCCAATTCTAGTAGATGATATATAGCAGATACGTGTCTTAGCAAAACCCCACAGTATTTTTTTAAAACGACCCATAAACAGTTAAAAAGGGCTATTGACATACTTGCATTTGAAGGTCTAGTCCAGAAAGCATGATTCGTATTTAGTAGGCAGTAATAGCCTTAATTCCAGTGTGGATGCACGCTGAGGCGTGTAGTCAGTGAAGCGAAGCGGTCAGACAGACGGGCGTCTCGCGCCAGTATGGAGCGACGTCTCGAGAGGCGTGCCTCTCTTTCTCAAGCATGAGCATGAGCTTGAGAAAGAGGAGCACGCCTCTCGAAAAAAAAAAACGTCGCTCCATACTGGCGCGAGACGCCCGTTCTGTCTGACCGCTTCGCTTCACTGACTACACGCCTCAGCGTGCATCCCACTGGAATTAAGGCTATTACTGCCTACTACTACGATCAGTGCTTTCTGGACTAGACCTTCAATGCAAGTATGTCAATAGACGTTTTTAACTTGTTTATGGTCGTTTTAAATAAATACTGTAGTATTTTGCTAAGACACTGTCTGTATATTCATCTATAGCCATTTTATCAATCAAAAGCAATTTTCGTTCACCCAAAGTACCCCAAACTTCGACTTCGTTCAGAACCGAAGTTTTCCTGAAATTCTAAACGAATTCCACTTCGTTAGAATCGATTCGCCCATCTCTAGCGATTGTAATCGACAAAGTTAAAATCGGCACAATTTTTAGGCAGATCGGAAATTTCCGATCACGCAATATTTTAGGTGACAATCTACAGATAATCAATTACTATCGCGACATTTTTGGCGCTTCCTGTCATTTTGGCGGCCAGTAAATCAGCTTAGAGCATAGAGCAGGGTGAGCGGGGTGTGCGACGTCATGACGGTGATGTGTATGGTTGTCAATGGATGGACAAATCACATGACATCATGATGCATAGAACAGCCTTTCCTGTTCAGTATCAGTCTTTCAGTGTCCAACACTAGAGCAAGACGTGTGCTGCGTGTCTCTCAATACAGCTCAGCTCTGAGACGCAGTTCTTCTCTTTATTCATACAGACAATTATGCTTTTAGCAGTGAACATTAGAATATAGGTAGATTAGAGAATTTCAGTTCTTATTTAGTTAGACAGAGACTTTTAAAGAAGCATCTAGCGCTGTACAGCCGCGGGGGTGAGGCGGGGGTGGCGACGGACAGGCTTTGGAAAGGAGAGTGTATATTGTGCAGCCCAGACTCTGCTTTGAACCTGCATTGAAATGGCATTTTTTAACCACTTTTTGGCCAGCACACCTCACACCTGAGGTGAAATTGTACCTTTTATTTTGTGCGTCCCAGTATAGCTGTATTGCACTTTGGTGCGCCCCAGTTTTTTTCAAAGAGCCACGTTGTACTTAAATTTGGATACAGAAATTTTCTAGTAACTGTTCTCGTGTGTCATTGCTGCAAACAATGTAATTTCTTATCCGTGTAACTTTTGAATAGTTTTATTGCGCTCGCGCAGTTTGGCGCAGATAGCGCACTTGTATGATAGTTTGTTGAAAACTATCAATTCCTGGTCCTACTGGGCAGTTGATTTTGTCTTACGGTTCTTCCACCAGACCGCACTTCACAGGTATTCAATAGAAACAATTCTGTTTCTAATCCTAGTTGGCTGTTGGAAATTAGAGGGATTTTAAGAATAGCTGTGATTGCCGTCTTTCAATAAGAGACTGTCAAAAAACTCTTCCCTACCTTTTTTAAATTTTTATCTTTCTGAACATGGATTCGAAATGCAGGTGGTAAGTGAGCAAAGAGGGGTTTTAGGACAGGAGGTAGAGGTACGAGAAAGGGTGCTCTTTCTAGTGCTGGCGACAACACGCAAAACCCGCGGATCGTCGGTTGCAGGACCGTCAGGGCCTGTCATCGCTGGGTCGGTGTCCTGTGAATCTCAGTAACGAACAGCGTCGCCAGTCTGTTCTTCAGTGGTTAATGCAACCTGCATCCAGCAGTCTTACCTCCACATCCTCCCAGTCACGGCCACATATATCGTCAGCATCCTTCCAACATGAAGCGAAGGCAGCCCAAATATCAACTCGTGTACCCACCAATGTGGATAATCCATTTTCTGAAGACCTCTTTGATGAAAAAATGCGTTTGGGGTCAAAAAGGCATTTCAAAGATCAAGAGGCCAAAAAGGAGATTTTGTCGTTGATGCCCAAAACGCTGATCCCATCAGGGAGGCAAATTTACCGGGGGTCGGCAACATCTTGCGGGCCCTGTTGCTTGTGCCCGCAGCTCCAGGATGTGGGAAATGTCAGGACGAGGAAGTCATTCCATAAACATGTTAGCTTCTTTTTAATAGACGTTGCAATGAGGTAAATACAAAAATGATTATCTATCGCAAAATTTTTAAAAGGAGAAAACCTGTAATCCAGTCTTAGAGTTTCCCCGCATCCGGCAAAAATGCCGCTTCAGTGCCCCGTGCATTCGTGTGGGCTGGACTCGTGCTGTGATGCGGCTCAGCTGACTGTGACGTCTCATGGCTGTGACGCATTTTCGGGGGAAGGGCAGCCCCTTTCTCAAGCGTCGGCGGGTTTCCCAGTTAAGCGCTTTTATGATTTTATGTTAATTCAATTTGCACACAAACATTAAAAATCCCCCCAAAATTGGGGAGAGTATTATCTAAAAAAAAACATCATGTATAAGGGTTAGTAAAATAAAAACCTTTAAATTTGTAAAACTGGGTTTTGGGAAAGATTGGAGTTATTTTTATCGGGAACAAATTTTATACCTTTAAATAGTGCTCTACCGACTAATAAGCTTTCTAACCATTCCCCAATAGTGTAAAACAGAAAAAGAAACGTCAAATTTATTTTATAGGAAAAAAACTCCAAGGCGTCCTCATTGAGGCCCCTAGGGATAGTGTTTTCTAACCACGTATCCAAAAAATTCTCGTTGTAATAGCGTAATGTTATTTGTTTTGGTCATTACCATTATTTGCCAATATGCACCCTTTTTGCAGAGACTGGTGTTTTTTCATGGAAGGGTTTTAGCAAAACCCTGATTCCTGAATTTTGGTGTTTATCCTTGTTCCCCTTTTTTTGCTAGATGTTCATCTTTTTTAGATCCATTAAAACGGATCTGGGGCTTTTTTACTCTTTAATTTATTCTAATCATTCTAGTGGTTTGACCCAAGTGCTTTACCAACGGGCCCTTTCAAGAATGATGAATTCTTTGTATTGCATGTGAAAAAAACACGAATTGAAATTCGGGGTCCCGTGTGGAGTCCATCTAGGACCACGGATAAAACCCATTTCAGTTCTGGCACAATAGACAAGGGAAAAAGCCTTTTTTCTGGTATCTAAAAATGTTTTACATGATTTTTTCTTATTTGTATGTCTGAATGTACTATGTGGTTGCCCATGGTTTCCCTTTTTTTATAATAAAAATTTTGGGTAGTCAGGAAAAAATTACCATATTTGGGTCATTTTGAAAATGTGCCAATATTTTTCGTATGGTTGTTTTAATTTAAATTTTTTATGGCAGTCATGGGCCATCGAAAACCCAACTTTGGCTTCTTTTTTTATTTTTTGGCCGGGCTTTGTTTTCCCCCCCCAATTTGGCCTTTTTAATTTTGCCTTTTCCCTTTTCAAAAATCCCCACAAAACCCACCTTTTAAATTAAAATTTTAAATCCCCACCCCAAATCCAAACCCTTTTTTAAAAAACCTTTTTTTTTTTTTTTTTTTCCTCTTTACCCCCCAAAAAAAAAAAAACCCCCCAAAATTACTCTTCAAAAAATTCCAATCTCTTTTAAAAAAATTCAATCAATGGGGTTGTTAAATAACGAAATTTAATTTCCCTTTTCTGTCCCGCCCATAAAAAAACCCCAAAAAGGGACCGTTTATTTTTACCTCCACTACTTGGGGAGAAGCTGCTCGGTTTTTAAAGGGAAGGAGGTTCTTGGGGCCCATAACCCCCGGGGTTTGTCTGTATTTGGAATCTTTTTTCTTGGAATTTATGTTTAGGTATTAAAAACCAAAATTTTTTTTAAATCTTTTGCCCCATTTTTGCCGAAAATTTTTTTGGGGGGGTTTTTTTAAGATTTTAACATGGGGCTTAAGGTTGGACTCCCTCCCTCCCCCCCTCAGGAGAGAAACTATTTATTTTAAAAATGGTTTTTCTTAATTGGTAAAAAGTGGGGTCAATGGGTTGGAAAAGGGCCCCCCCTGTTTTATTGGTTACCTGGGGGGGACATTTTTGATTTTAAATTTTAATACCTTGGGATGATAACCCAAATTGTTTTTTTAAAATTTTTTTGTTGTTTTTTTATCACCGTATCTATCAACCTTATTTTGGTTTTTTAAATTTTCCTTTTGAGTCCCCCAATTGTTTGTGCCCCCAATTTTTGGTTGATTACAACGTTTTCCCTTTGCCCCGGCCTTTTTAAAAATTTTTCCACTTTTTTTTGATTTATATCCCCCCTTTTTTTCCTTTTTTTTTTTTTGTTGTTTAAAACCCCCTTTTTTGGGGGCCCCCCCCCCTTTTCCCCTGTTTTGGAACCCCCGGGGCCCCCCCCCAATTTTTTCCCTTAAATTTTTTTTTTGATTTTTTGGGGGTTTTTGTTTCCAAAAACCAAAAGCAAATTTGGGGTTTGGGGGAAAAGGGGGGTCCCCCAAAACAAAAAGGTTTTGGGTTAGAAAAAAATTTTTTTTTTTCTTTTTTTTTGGAAAAATTTTGAAACCCAAAGTCATTTAGATTCTTCTCTTGCATTCCGTTTTTTCCCTTTTTTTTCACCTTAGGACTTTCTGATTTTTCCCGCTCGTTGTTTTGGGGGCCCCTCCCTTTTTAAAAAAGGTTGTATGTTTAGTTTTTTCTTCTTCCCTAGTTGTTTGTTTTTGACTATTTAAGTCCCTTTTGAGATGTTTCCTTCTGATTTGTCTTTTTCATTAATACGGGTTTTTCCCCCCAAATCTTCTCTCGTTAGGCCTGTTTACTTTGTTCTGCGCGTAATCTTCATGTCCGCTCGAATTTCTTAAATTTTTGTTGACTTTTGTTCTCTCGTTTTTCAAGATTTATTTTTATTTGTTGTTGAATTTTCATTTATAATTCCTTCTTTGTTTCTTTTTAATTTTTTTTAACATCGTGTCTCTTTAAGATTTTCTCAAAAGCCGCTTATGTGTTGGACCGTTAACGATGAGGTAAAGGGAGTATCTTTTACTAAAGCAAACCATTTTTCACAGAATTGTGCTCATCCTTTAATGAATGGGCTTTAACGGATTCTCAAAACCTCGCGGTATGCGTTGTACCTTAATACTCTTAAGAGTTGATGCTTTGAGGTGAGACTTGTTCTTTATTTTCAATGTATCCAATTTTTTTTCGAGTTTGTTGTAGGCAGGTCTCCTGTGGAGCTCCAACTGAATACAGCTGATTCTGCTTGTTGGATAATCTGCAATCGCTCATCATCTGAAACAGCAGGTCCCAACAGCAACGGAGGAGGAGACGGACACAGATGTGGACACGGAGCCTTTTTTTTCCCATCTAATCCAAAAAGGCCCGACAGTCCCAACTTTATGGGTCTTCATTGGGCAGGGTTTTGGGGGTTCCAGGGCTATGAAAGCGGCGCCTCAGCTCTCAGGGTACAGCATCTGAGACAATCGGCTGGTTGAAGTGTCCCGGAGAAGGGGAGGGGGAAAGGAGGAAGGTATTCCTGGACACCAACGTTACCGAGTCCCTCCCTTTGGGAAAAAGGGGTTGGGCGTGAATTTGATGGAGGAGGAAGATCAGTTTTCTATGCAACTCGACCCGGGGCCGGGAAAATAAAGGCCCCATCCTCACATGGGGTTGCTTGGATGCCCATTTCCTCCAACATGTCCTCGCAAAAGGGGCCATCAAACTACCAACATTATGGGTGGCCACCCTCCTCGACCCCGGGGTAAAAAGCAAAACTCACATTTTCCCTTCCACCCACCCAAATAGAGAGTAAAATGAAATAAATTTGGGAGACCTTCGATTGATAATGAAACATCTGTTGCTCGCCTTACATTCTTCAAATGTCATGGGGGAACAACGTCAAAACGTACAGCATTAGAGTGCAAAGACCCGACAGCCGGCATTGTAGTAAAAGTCTAATGGGTCCCTTTGGGCAACCCTTTATTTACCACAGCCCCAACGCATGCAATGCAGGGCAACATAAAACACACAAAACCCGGGTTAAGACTGGGGCATGACTATTGTGTCTTAACACCGATGTTTTTGGGAATTTTCCGGATCCAATAGACTTCGGGTACCAAAATGGTTTAAATGGCCGACCGCTCGCCCCCCATAGGGGTTGTTGTCCCCCCAGCAGCCAGCGTCATAGAGGGGAACCTTCACAAGCGGGGGGAAAAATTACAACAAACGCATCCGGCTTTCCAAATTTAATTGGATGTTTTGACTTTCATAAAAGAACGGGTATGAATCGCTGATGATGTTGTGGCCCCAATTGCCGGGGTCCCGTTTAGTTCCGGTCTACTTCACTTTCTTCAAACAAAATGGCCCTTTTTAACATTTTTTTTTAAATGATCATTTCTTACTGAAATTTTTATTCTCATTCCCAAAATCTTTTGCTGGTTTTGGGGGTGAGGAGACGTAAAAACACGAATGACAAGGTTTCATGAAAAAAACCGATTCAATTACTCACTTCATTTTTTAACTTTTTTTCCGCACTGTCAATGGTTTTGGGGTCATGGTGCTGTAGAAAGCATAATCAAGGTCCTTTAGAACATAAATGTGCTTCTAAGGTCATTTCCCCCCACAATTTTAACACTGACTGAGAATTCTTTTTAAATTTTTGGGGGGCAGTTCTGTGAAAAAAGCTTACTACAGTCCTATTAAAAAAAAATGTGGTTTCTAACAGACATTTTTTTTTCAAATTTGTAAACAGGGCCAAGGGGTGAGTTTTTAAATTAGGGGCATGGTGCTGCAAAACAGGAATGGGTAGGACACTGAATGGACACATTTTTGCAAAATGACTTTTTTTTTCAAGACTTTAACATAGCACAATCCCTGTAGGAGACAACCCTTTAATGCAATTAAAAAAAGAGAAAAAAGGGGGTGGTGGTTTCCCTTTATTTTAAAAATGTTTTTCTAGAATAAATATAAAAAAACTGGCATGTACAAAAAGCTGATACAAAAATTCCGAATTTTTATAAAGGGAGGTAAGGGAAAACTTTTAAAAGATGAGGTTATTCAGAGGACATGGGGATGGGAGCACATTCGCCCCCCAAAACAGAGACAATTTCCCCCAACACTTGAGTAAAACAAAAAAGAATGCCAAGAAAAAGGGCACCTGGGTGAAACAGAGCGTTTTTCCCCAGCAATTCCAAATGAATCTCAATTTGGCCGCACTCATATGAAGGGGGAAACATCTTGTAGAGGGAGAAATTTTTTAAGCGCTTTCCCCGGTCTTGATGTGTACAGGGAAGGTAGGTTTAGCTCACACTTCCGTTCCCATCTTTTTTCAGACGACTGTTTTTTTGTTTTACGAAACAGGGCATTTTTCCCTGTTAAGGGTGACGGACGCCAGCCTGGGCCCCCACCGCACCCACTGTAACTTCGCCCGGCTGAACTGCGTGTTAATAAAAGGACGCCAGCCCTTCTCTCACCACACCCCCTGTAAGTCCGGCCGTGAAGCTGAACCTGGTGATCCCCGTTTATAGCCTCACCCCCTTGATCATAATTTTCCTTAAACCCACTTGACATAAATACAGGATTTTAGACAGGCCTGGTGACCTCTGGGGACTCTGTTTCGTTTGCTTCACATTCTAATGTCCGGTGAACAATGTCACCCTAAAATGGCAAGTGTTCTGCCAGCAATTTTGGGAAAAAGAGTTATTTTAATATTTTATTTCTTATTGCAAAATTTTCTGCTGATGGCCAAAGGCACCCGTGCGGGTTTTTGGGTCATGCTGCGTTCAGGATATGGAAGTCAAGTCCTTTCACTAAAATATTGCTTTTAAAAACACTTCTGCCGGCACTTTTTTAAACTGTGGTCATGCAAGTTTGAGGGTCATGTGCGGTCCAGGAAAGGCTAGTCCCAAATTTCCCTTTCACAAAAAGGTGGTTCAAAGACCTTTTTCTGGCATTTTTAATTGGGGGGCTGCAGGTTTTTGGGGGTCATGTTAACTTAAGTCAAAAAAATGGGGTTTAAAACTACTTTCTTCCCGGGACTTTTAAACTGAGGGTCAGCAGGTTGAGGTCTTTCTGGGTCCAAGACAGGGTGTCAAAGTCCCCTTATCTCAAAGGGGGTTTTTAAAAACTCCTTTTTCCAGCACATTTTTAATATGGGGATCATGCAGGTTTGGGTCTCATGCTATGGAACAGGACAGGGATAGTCAATGTCCAGTTCAACTAAAATGGTGGTTCAAAGACCCCTTTTTTCCCGGCACTTTTAATCTGTGGGTCAGACAGGTTTAAGGGTCATGCTGCGTTCCAGGACAAGCATAGTCAATGTCCAGCTCAACTAAAATGGTGGTTCAAAGACTCCTTTTTCTGGAACTTTTTAATCTGTGGGTCAGACAGGTTTAAGGGTCATGCTGTAGTCCAGGACAAGCATAGTCAATGTCCAGTTCAACAAAATTTTGGTGGTTGAAAGACTCCTTTTTCCGGCAATTTTTAATCTGTGGGTCAGATAGGTTTAAGGGTCATGCTGCGTTCCAGGACAGGGATAGTAAATGTCCAGTTCAAGTAAAATGATGGTTCAAATAATACAGCCTTCTGGCACTTTTTAATTTGTGGGTCATGCAGGTTTAAGTATCATGCTGTGGTACAAGACAGGGATAGTGAATAGTCAGTTTTTTTCTGTGACTCTTGTTGCCTAATTGTTTTTCCTAAGATGTAGCACGTATCCAGTTTACTGTTGTGGACGTTAATTCCAGCTTCTCCAGCCCTGTTTGGGTGTAAGAATGAAGGTGTTGTTCCTCTCCCATAGACTTTAATGGTCATCGCCGATAATCTGTTATCGACTATCGGATATCGTCATAATAATTACCGATATCGACTATCGAATTGATAACGATAGTTGACACAATCGCTCATCACTAGTGATGATGTTGGGGGCAGAGAAGGTGGTATACTACTGACCAAAGGTACATTTCCACATATTTCCATGTACTTCCATGTCAAAACAGATGATTGTTGTATTCATTTGATATTGAGACATGATTTGGCTGCCCTTTGGGTAACATTGACCTTTAACACCAAAGGGGGTTTATTCTTCCTTGTTTGCTCCTAACTGGAACAGCTATCATAACATTGATGGGCTAAACAAAAATATAATAAATGTTGCATGTAAATATCTAACACATAGGGGGACATGTATAGGAATTGGTGCCAATATGCCAGTTCTAAATCAATATACAGGAGTGTAGAATGCAACAGTATGTATGAACTTTTCGTATGTGAGTTCATAAATCTGCTGTGTGCTATGCCCTGCATAGCACAGCATAGCATATCCTTGTCTCATATCTTTGTCTCATAGCATAACTTTGTCTCATATCTTTGTCTCATAGCATATCTTTGTCTCATATCTTTGTTGCATATCTTTTGCGCTTAGCTTATCTTTGGCGCATATCTATGGCACGTTAAAAAGTGCTGTGACGGGTGTAAGTTTTGATATTTCATACATCTATAGAACAGGGCTATAACAGTTTTTTACTGAAAGATATGCCAAAAAACTGTTGCAGCCCATTTATACATGTCACCCATAGTTTGTATAAGATACATACCGTATCCTGGCCCATACATCAGGGGTGTCCGCAATCATCAATGGGCTTACTATTTAGCCTTTATGCAAACTTAAGCAATTGTATATACTATCCCCTGATGAACCTGTATCAAGAGGGGAAACGCGTTGGGAGGTGTTGTTTTGTAAATTTTTGCCTATTTTTGTAAACTTATGGCGCTGGATATTTGTCACCTATATTAGGGTGATACCAGGGCCTATAGGGGAGAGTCATCGGGACTAGGGCTGCCCTTATCGGGGCGATGTCCCTACTTATGTACGCAGGATTTGGTAGGGATAGAGGATTCTTTCAAGTTCTGCTTAGAATGGGGATCTACAGATAATATGAATATCAGAGCAACGGTACTGTGAGTAGAACATCTACCAAACAAATTCCTGTTACTTCTTTACATGTGATGGTATTCTTTTCATCTGGTCACATCTGTATATATTTGCCAATATAAACCCCTGGCTCCATGGACATGTGATCCCATAATATTGATTTATCTTGTGCGTGATTATCATATAGGGATTGTGTTTGATAACATTTTTAAAGGAATTTATAAAAGTTATATCTTAATTTTGGGGATTTAATTTTGTTTCTGTGATTTAATATACATACATCAACAAGAAAAAAAAAAAGAATGTAAAATGTATTAAAACATAAAAAAATACAATGATTAATAGTAAATTCACTAAAAAATATCCATGCAAAAATAGTAGATGTCTGTTGTGTTGGGGGAGTAAAAGTTGAAACTTGTGCGAAACACATGTTGGCGTATGGTGCCAGGGTTGGTATTTGTTGGTAGTTTTCTTATTCTTAATTTTACTTTCTGTTTAAATTAGAGGTTTATATGTGCACACTTTTGGTGGTTATTATTTCTTACATATATCTTTTATATGTAGGGCAATATGTTTATACCACCTGAGACATTGTTTTTACATTGGGTATTTAATTTTTATCCTTTATATTTATTTTCTCTTGTTGGTGTATATATTATGTTAGTTCTCACTGGTAGCAACCTAAGAATTTCTGATAGTAAAAACTAATCAGAGATGGACTCCAAAAACCAAAAAAGATCCAATGAAAACAGTTTTTGGAGGGCGTGATTAAGAAATAAAATTTTACTTTTACTTCAGTATTAAAGTATAGTACCAACTGAAAATAGCAATTGCACATAGATACTCATAGCCTTTCAATACAAATGAGGAGTCATTTGCAATAGTAATTGTGAGGAAAACTCACTCAAAATATGACGAATCATACTTCATCTCCAACTTCAACTCTAGTCAGATCGGACATATGGCCACAGCTCCCAGGAAAAGCCTCAATTAATTAGCCCAGCTCAAACCAATTGTAAATGCCCTTCCATAGGAAGCTGCCCCAACAGGAGATCTGCACATGAAAGGATCCTCATGCAACTTAATTAGCACTGGAGACACAAGTGCCCTCTCCAACCCCAGGCTTCAAAGACTTGAATGAACCTAGTCTAGACCCAGCGGCCTCGATATTTCATAAAGATTCATAGGAGACCCTTTCATAACTGGTCTGTGGCTAGTTTATATGTTACAATATAAAACTCCCCGTGCACATAGCCACCACTCCCATGTTCACACGAGGCAGGGGGACTGAGAAATCCAAAGCTGGACTTAGGGAACCCATAGGATAGGGGTGCCTGGTACCAGGGCATAGCTTAGGCCCATCCGGTTCTGATGGTGCCACTGGTTCGTTCTGTCCCAATGCCCTGCCGCGGTATGGCCCATTTTTGTGTGTCAGTCAAAAATGGCATGGCCAGAGATGGAGGAGGTTGTAGACTGTCCCAGGAGTGTATGGGGGATTGTAGGGGGCTGGGATATAAGCAGGGAACCCAGGTGTGCCCATTGTTGCATTCAGGAGGGGGGTACCTGACATAATTCCAGCATCCACACAGCAGGGCCACATCAGCCCCCCAAGTGGGCCCAGAACCAAGCCAATCTCAGATAACTGGACACATCTTACTGCCTTTGAATTGTAACCATACTTATATTGGCATTTCTGACTCTTACCTGTATATATTATCATTCTGTACATATTATCTGTCTACTGCGCCCTTCAAGGCGAATTAAATCTATAAACTTTAATCTGAGCTAGTCTGTTGTCTTGTTCATTGGCCACACACGCCTATTACTCGGTCTATAATATATAGCTACCCCAAGGCTGGTTCTTGGCCTTGTTATAAGTCGGTAACGGACCGGTCTTATAACCAAACAAGAACTGGTGGCAACTTATTTGACTGGCCGGGCTTTGTTTAACCAGCGCAGGTAAACAAACCTCTCCCAGCCATTCAGGGTCATGGGTGAATAGTGTGTCCTCTTGTACTCCCTGGGTCTCCCTGTGCCCATGCGGACAGGGGCTAAGAGTGAAACAGTATCTGGCTGACCTTGTACACCACTAGGGGGAGTGCAACGTCCCGATACACCCCAAGTCAGGCCATTGATCCTCGATTGGGCCGGCGCAGGCGTTTCCTGACAGTAATGGTTATCATTATATGGTGGTAGGTACCTCATAGCTCTCCAGAGACACTCGGAGCCATTTGCTCTCTGTGTCCACATTGTGCTCCTTTACTTCTTCTTTCATAAATGATTGTTTGAATTGTTACCAACCTCAGTTCACTGATGACAATATTGTGTATAGAAACATGTTGGGACACCTATATGTTGATAGAAAAAACACAGAAAAAACAGGAGATTAATTACACAAAAAAACACAGAAACAAGGCCATACTCACAGTTCAAAGGCTGGTCTGAAAACTGAACCCAGTAGAGAGGCAACACTGGCTCCTATGCTACTTTGGAAAGATAAACAGGTGCAGCTGATTGCTGAGAAGTAGCTCACATACCCCACCACTAGGGGAACAATTAGACTGCACATTAAAATGATACTGTTCACACAGTATGCAGAAAAGCCACAGTATAATACATGGGGAGATTGTACAAATGCAAAAATACTGATAAGACAACCACTCCCACACCTTTAATATATGAGAGGGTGGTTGCTGGTATTAAAATTGCATATAGATAAGGCGATACAAAAGGGTGCCATTAATGCAGATACATGTGGTGCACCATGCTGGCTTACAGCCTATTACGCCACTACTATTCGATTGGGCAGGCTGTGCAATCTCCCCATGTATTATACTGTGGCTTTTCTGCATACTGTGTGAACAAGTATCAAATTAATGTGCAGTCTAATTGTTCCTCTAGTGGTGGGATATGTGAGCTACTGCTCAACAATCAGCTGAACCTGTTTATCTTTCCCAAGTAGCATAGGGGCCAGTGTTGCATCTTTACTGGACACCTATATGTTGTTTTATAGGGTGAAGTAGGGGCTTCATTATTATAGGAACAGGTTCCTGTACGGGAACGGGGCGACTGCTACATTATCTCCATATTAGGGAGTTCTCCTTATAAGGATCTATAGGGATTGTTTTTTTTCTCTGTTCTGGGGTACAATATGTGACACATCAAGACCAGGTAAGCCTATCTCCAATAATTTCTTTTGTAATCATGCATATATAGTATTTTGGTGTATGTGCATGATAACCATTATTATTGCAAATTATTCCTTTTCAGTTATATTGAAATGGCTATGTGTACCTATGTGCAAAATATATTTTCAGTCTATACTAATTGGGTCTAAGAATAACAGAGTCTGATGGAAATGTTTTTTTTCCCACCTATATATCTTTTAATAACCTATGTCATATATTCAGACTAACAAGTACTATACATAACTGTTTTAAATAGCATAACAATATATTTCATTATGGAGCATAATAATAAAATCCTAATGAGAAAAGTTTATGTTACTGTCCTAACACTGCTCAAAGTTGTCCTTTCAACACTTAGAGATGTGTAAACTCTTTACTAGACTTTCATACCCCAATTACAAAACAGCAAAACCAGAAATTTTAGCCTCAGGAATGTTCACTTGTCACCAAAAGCTATTCTCTTTACCACTACACCATTAATGAGGGATTGTTGATATTTTAAGGTGTAGACAATGTGCTATTTTTTCAGAGGCAATAGTCCATGTGCTATTAACATATTTATTATCTGCAATCACACATGGAGAAGTGATAGTATATATAAATATACTTGGCACCATTGGTCAAAAAAAGAAATGAGCTGTGCAAATTATCTCCTGAGACTCCTTGTCGAAAAGCTCAACTTTTGTCTACAAACAGTAAATCTCTCATTAAAGCCTTAGCAATTAGGGTGAGCTATGGGTTTGGAATAAAAGCAATGCCTAGATATTGTCTGTGCTCAGCTAGCCTCTTAGATTTATGTCTAAGAGATGAGTGAGAATATCCCAGAAGAAATAAATTGCAAGCAGATATAGAAATGGGTCTTCAAAGAATTTTAAAATAGCAGTTAATATTTCTAGGTAAAAACAAAACAACCAAATAATAATAATAATAATGAACCACATTAACCGTGCCCTATTAATTATGTCCAATTCAGTGAATGTTTTTAATAGAACAGATTTGACTTGTTTTGAATTAAGAACACCAAAAAAGATGGACTGATCTTGCTGGTGCTTTAAAGATGTTTGTACATGCAAATTTGTGGAAAAGAAATGGATCTACAGGCTGGGAAAGAAACAACAGATGGATTCACATCTGCGAGTCTAAAAAGGTTTCTAGCTGACTGACTTGCTGCCTACAGAACATTTTGTACTTGAGTTTGTTAATATTGTGTTAATATTAGTATTACACATTTGTTGGTGTTAGAGTTTTATCCGTAATGCAAGTTTTTTAGTTCAGCCCAACATTTTTACAACTAAAAAATGTAAAATATATTTCATTAGACTTTTAAAAGTGATTATTTCTAAAAGGTTTTAAAACATTTATTTGTTTCCAGTTACAGTAAATGTCTATGTCCTATTTAACTTTAAAATTGTATGTTGATTAATTTTTAAAGGAACAATAAACAGAATTCTAAAGAATTCTTATCCATGTGTCCCAGGAAATCAGCCATTCATAAAATCCTCCTATCCTATGTCTGGTGGTAAAACTGTTGGCTGAAGCAGTAGGACACACAGATGCTTAAGCCCTGTCTCTGTACTAGTTTATTAACCAACATGATTATCAGATTATGTTCTCTAATGTATTTCTATAAGATAGTTTCTAATGTATGGTGAAATCCTTGAGACCAAAAGTAATTTTTTTTAAATAAGTTTTTGGGTCAGTGTTCCCTAAATATATCTTTATGTTGGTCAGAATTCTATATTTCTGATGTAGAACTTTAAAGTTTCTAAATTTCAATAATTTTCCCTGCATAGCTTCAGTGTGTGTACAGGGGGGTCCATTTTTGGTCATTAATAATTTGAAAATTTGCATGCTTTTTTTCCCCTCTGTCTGATGTCGGGCGTTTTCGTTTTTCCCTGGTTAGGGGGGGAGGTAATTTTGTTATGATTTTCCCTACAATGACACAAAAAGAGGAGCCCTTCCTACATTTTACCACCCCCAGAGCACGGGGACTTTAAACCCCATACTGCCAACTCCCAATTGTCTGAGACATTCCCAGAAAAAGGGATTCTTCCTGGGCTCCCAGAAGATTGGAGAGCCTAACCATCCCCCGGGAAAATTTGGTAGCTTTACCGGGCCCTGAAGTTTGTTAAGCATCAACACTCGGTACATGGCAGCGAGAGGCTAAAAAATGTCCTCTGGGTCTGCCATTTAGAGAAACCTATTAGTCCCTTCCAAAGACAGATTTCAATAGACTTTCAGTCACATGCAAAATACAAAGCAATGCAGTAAAGTACAAGAATATGTCATAAAAATTATCAAGTGCATAGTCAAGTCCCATAGTGGAAAACAAAACAAAAAACTAAAAACTAAAAAGTATACAATATTATCAACTAATTTAATCTGGAGGTCTCAAACATGAAAACAACAAGAAATGTGTAAAAATTGTATTTGTCGTTCAATTTCGTTCTGCCTTATAAAAAATGGACAAAAAGCGTAATTGCCAACTTTATTGGACCCTTCAGGAGACTGATGGGAATAGAATAGTCTTCCTAGACTACAGGAAGATTTGAAAAGTCTCCTGTAGAGTGGGGGTTCTGGGAAATGCATGAAAAAACAGGCTTTTTCCCAAATTCATGCAGAAGAGCCTGGGCCACAACTGCACTATATGGCTAAAGCTATGGCCGTGGGATGTCATTTTTGTATGTAGCCTTTCTGTGCTACTCTTTGTGTCATATGCCGCTTTACAAACCCATTTGTTCACAGCTCATACAGCTTCTTGTGTGAAGTGGTGCAAGGTATTTTTTTTATTCTGTGTCACTTTATGTAACATGTATGAATGGGGCTGCACCAGTTTTCTTGTGTACTTTGACCAAAAAAAATTATGAACAGCACACCCCAAAAATTTGTGTTTTTGAATCCCCAAGACACTTTGAAATGCCCCCAAAGTTTTGGGCTTTTGGGGGTGTTCTCCCCCACATTTTTAGAAATAGACACATTTTTGATTCTTTTTTGACAAACCTAGGCACATAACGTTAGAACAGGACGGGGTTTTAAGGTGGTGCCTGAGCCAGATTGTCATATTGGCACTAGATGTGCCTGCATTATGAATGCAGAAGAACGGTTCTACATTTGGCCAGTCACAAATACCTTAAAGCTATTTAGAACTGGCCCCGTCAGCGCCATCGTTCATACATGATGCCCTTAGGCTATGTGCACACGGAGTAATTGTGGGGCACGGAATTATGCCGGTGTTCGGGAGCTCGCACCGATCGGCATTTACTCCCGCAGAGCGGGGGGCAGCAGCCAGCCCCTGTCATTACTCGCGGCGCATAAGCACCATGCATAAATTACATGTCACTTATCTCCCCCGCGTACAATTCATCAATTGTACGCCCGGGGGAGGGAGGCGTAAACCCTGTTCTCTATGCGAAAAATGTGGTTTCCGTAATGACTGTGGCGCTTTCGTCGTTTTTGAGGCCCGTACGCCTTAAATTGCGCAAAAAAAGTGCTCCAATTTAAGCCGTGTGAACATAGCCTTAGTATCAAAGTAAAGCTGATTGACTGCTGTGGTGGTGTCACTCAGTTTCCCCCCACGTCCCGGAAAAAGGGGGGGGGCACTCCGTTTTTCACAAACGTCAATCAGCTTTTGTATTGTATGAAAGTGGTTTTAAATGGTTAAAAAAGGGGTTTTGTTTGATTTGAAAAATAGAAGACCATGGCTAACACAAAAACTTTCGCCATTATTTCACTTTCTCAACATTAAATACAATTCGTTAAATGTTTATGGAGAAATGGAGTTTAATTAGGGCGAACTTACTTCAACTGAGGCAAGAAGCCCACTATGTAGTATAAAAAAGCCTGATCCTGGAATTTTAACATTAAGCCATGGGGATATGACCACACCCGAAAGGGCCAACTGGTTAGTTTGAAAGCTGGTGACCTAATGAGGGCTTACTGTTACTCTTGGCAGGGCATAATGGAAATGTGGTATTTTTTCACAGTTGCAGTGTTGCATACAAAATATCATGTTCTTTAATGGTCAAGCTGTTTTAAAGGTATAACAATATATAGCACATTAAAAAAATTAATACACCCTTTTCCCGTTTATCAAATAAAAAAATGAAACATAATTGATAACGCTGCATCCATTTAAATACAATAGGATGCGTGCTTTGGATTTAGGTCACAGCCAAATGTGATCAAAACAAAAAAACTTTGTTTTGGGTTGGTCTGAATCAATATTTGGTGAAAATCTCTAAAACAAATTAAAGATGCCCAAAACCCCGTTTCACTTTTTAAAATTTTTAAAGGTTTTTGTGGTTAATTATAGTTTGACAATGCCCAAACCTTCTATTTTTGCAAAAATTGTCTAACCTATATCCAATGTCTCGTATTTGTGTGGAAAAAAAACAGGGGCCCAAATTTTACAACATAATAAATCTATAAAACGTGATCTTTTTTTTTTATTCAGAATGGTGAACACTTTAAAATAAAGAGTTTGGGGTAATTTGGGGAAAATTGGGCGAATTTTCAAAAAATTTGATTCGGTCATTTTTGACAATTTCCCCCAAAATTCGTTTTGTTCGAATTAAACGGGACAATGCGTTTAAAAAAACAGCTTTTTAGGGTGCACAAGCCCGCAGGGGCGTAAACGTTGTGCCATGCTTAAATATGCAGGGGAGCTTGGGTTTTGGGCTTCATAAATGTTTTGTTTTAGTTGACACCAGATGCTGCCGCTGCTCTTTTAATCGCTTCACTATAAAATTCCCCTGGGCCTTAAAAGGGGAAAATGACCAAAAAAACTAAAACGGGAAAAGTAGCCCGATAAAATCATGCCAGCGAAAACTGGAAAAAAACAAGTAGGCTCAGGGGGGCAACATGTGACA
>JAODAL010062850.1:0-19543 GCA_025379985.1 Phyllomedusa bahiana | reverse complement strand
AAAATCGCAGTATTCACATTTAAGTGCAAGGTGCCTCAATGAACAAAGCTGTAGTGCGCCAAAGTCAAAAAACACGTATCTGAAATTTATTCGGATATTAAAATGTATTTTTGGCACCTATCAACCTAATTTAAGTACAAGGTGGATATATCAACAAAGGTGGAATGGGCAAAATTGAAAATGAACACCTATCTGAAATGTATACTGATAATAAAAGTGGAGTTTTGCATCTAACAAAGAGACCTGCAGTTACTAGAAAAGATGTGTATCCTATAAGTTCAGGCTGCCCAATATCCAGGAAATATTCAATAGAAAACTGTTAATAAGAAAGCTATTGCAATGTCTCCACTAAGTCTTGGTGAACGTTATCCAGTATTCTTTATAGAGCTTGTCTGTGTTCGCCCGTGGGGGCCCCCGCTCCGCTCCCCCCCGTGACTTTACAGCAGTAGATGCTCCTTAAAATTCTCTACCTAACTATATAAAATCTTCCAATCTCTAATCTAACTAAATTGTAAGGATCACAGCTAATAGTAGAGCTTTCTCTGTGAAGAAATATAATAATTTCGCTGAGCTGTTTGGACACAAGCAAAGCGCACGTCCTTCTGCTCTGAGACGCTGAGAGACACTGAGGCTGAACAGGAAACGCTGTTCTATGTAAAACGAGGTCATGTGATTTTTCCAGCCAATCGCAACCATACACATCCCAGTCATGACGTCGCACACACATCTCACCCTGCTCTATTCTGTAATCTGATTTGCTTGCCGTCAAAATTACAGGAAGCGCCAAAAAAGGCGCGATCTTAATGGATGATGCACAGATTTTAACCTAAATTATCGCATGATCTAAAAAATCCGATCACCATAAAAACTGTGCCGATTTCAACTTTGTCGATAATAATCGCTCAACACTACTTATGACTATAAGGTCGCAGTGATTTTCAGGTTGAGTACTCATTAATTATATATGTTACAACCTCTCTATGTACTATTGGGTTGCATTGATTATTATATGAAGTGAGATTTTCTGATATAATTTCTATTATATTTTGGAGTGCTATTGGTATGTGTTTTTTTCAATTGTATTGCCATTTTTAATATGGCTTGTTTTAAAAAAAAAATATCAAATAAAGATTTATAATTTTATTATAATTTTTGCAGTGATCCTTTATGATAGGTTTTTTTTTTATTTTAATGTCTTAGGCAAATGAAGAAAATAGCAACACCGCCCCAATTGGAAAAATTTTAATCCCTGACCCAGACCTGATGCAAAGTGTTGGTGTCCATGCCCTCTATCGTTAGGCAGAATGAGAAGGAAAAAAAAATTGTGCCTTTTTTCGGAGGAGTGGTGTAAATGACGCGTTATCTTCATTTTATGGGTCACTATGATTCCAATGATTTTTTATTTCCTTCTCATTGTCATTGTCTGGGACCAATAACTTATTTCTCCATCTATGTACTGGTGTTAGGGTTTGTTTCTTGAAGACTAGGTTGTGGTTTTCAATGGCACCATTTTCAGATACCTGCTTTTTTCCAAATTTTTGGGGAGGCAAAGCAACCAAAAAACCTGCAATTCTAGAGCTGGGTATTTTTAATGCTGTTAACTGTACACAGTATATAAGATTATATATTAATAAATCTGAATTTTGCAGAAGCAGTGATGCCAATTATGTTGAATTTATTTTTGTTTTTCTGTGTTCATTTGTACAATGGGAAAAGCAGGGTGTTTTGAACTTTTACATTTTTTTTATATTTTTAAAACTTTTTATTTTCTTTTTCTACTCCCTAGGGTACTTTCCTCAGGCAGCATATAAAAGTGGCAGAAAGATGACAGACCTGGAAGCTTTCATTCGGCTTCCAGCTACTGTGACTGCTGGTTTCTCAGTACATTATATGGTACAGTCAGTGGCACCATAAAAAGTACATCTTGTCTTGCAAAAACAAGTCGTCATATGACAATGTCGATGGAAAAGTAAAAAAAAGTTATGGCTATTTTAAGATGGGGAGGAAAAAAACGAATGCAATGAAAATAAGGCTTGGGTTAAGGGGTTCAAGATGATTTTATAAAACAATTAAGAAATTACTAGTAAATGTAAATTCCTGAGTTCTGCTAAGATATGAAACCTTTTCTATTTATTTAAAGATTTTCATCTATCGGCCATTTCTGAGTTTTACATTTCTCTCGGGAAAGCTTTACAACAACTTATATGGCTGCCATTACTGCTCCCTCATGAGATAACATTTAGATTTCTAAAAATCTTAAATGGCAATACTGTGTAGTAATACAGCAATACATACCCAGGTCCCATTCTGCATAAATTTGCCCTATGTGATGAATGAACAGCAATAAAAGTCTGTAGACTCTATGGCACTTTATGACTTTTCTAGTCCCATAAAAAAATATCTATTGAATATGGTTTTAGAAAACAAAAAAATATTCTACTAACCTTTCAAATAGGGCTGCTGGTATTTGTTTATGCTGCTCTGTAGATGATATAAAGGTGACCAAGCAATCAATCTCTCTTTGTATATTAAAGGAACTCCAAACACTGAACTTTTAAATGCTCCAAAATTGCACCAAAATATTTCTTGCAAAGAATACCACACACCAGATTTATGAACCCGCATACCACAAATTCATCAGGCGCATTCTATACTAAGATTTTCCTTGTTGACCATAGCCACTCATCAGAGCTCCCGTTTCATTTTTTCAGAGCACTATATGATGTGAAAGGGGAGCTCTGATTGGTTGCCATGGGCTCCGAGTTCATACATGTCACCAAAAAAGTTAAAATATATTTAATAAAGAATCTTTGCAAAGGTACTTTTGAGCAATTTAAAAAAAAAGTCTGAAATGTAATGAGGAGATAATTCATATCAGCTAACCTGTTCTCTTCTGAAACTTAAAGCATTCCTCCCATGTCAATAAACCAAACTCAGTTAAAAATAACTAAGATATTTCAAATGCAAAAAGATTCTTTCAGCTCAATGCAATTTTAAAAATTGTTTATTTGAAGTACTATGCATTTTAGGGTCATTTTAGGGTCATTTCTCACACACATCTTTTACATAGTTATATAGTTACACACTGTAGTTAGTACGGTTGAAAAAAGACTTGTGTCCATTAAGTTCAAACAAGGGTGGGGAAAGATGTGCATGAAGGGAAGGGGATAAGACATTTTAAAGCTTTGTTTCCTTTCTACTGATCTGTATATGGCTACATAGATATTAATATGTTTTAGTTTCAGGTAGTTATCTAAGCCTTGCTTGAAACCCTCAACTATTCCTGCTGTGACCAGCTCCTCAGGCAGTCTATTCCACAGATTTACAGTTCTGATGGTGAATCTGTGGAATAGCCTTATGGATACTCTAACCTTGCTCCTTGTTCCAACAGTTTGACTTTCCTATATGTCTCTTCCAATCCTTACTGCTATGTAATTGGGCTCCTCCATTATGTGCTGTATGTTATGGTAATTTGTTAATGCTAATAGCTCATTGTCGTCTGTATTATTTTCACTAGGGTTATTTTATGTGCCACATGGTCACCCACGACCCCCGCTTTCTCTTACCTAGATCTAAATGGTAGTCAATCATAATAAGAGAAATCATACTTTCCTTACATTGAGCATAGATAAACATGATTGATTATGCCAGATTAGGAAACATGATCTGGTATTACAAAACAGATAAATAGTAACATTTTTCTAAAAAGTATGTGCCTTCTGTAGCCTAAGGCCAGCGTGCCCTACAACGCCATACTCCTGGGATTGATTGGCTGGTTAGTTAAGGGAAGCCTCTTAAAAGGACCCTTAAAACTCGACACTATCTGTTCTGTAAACAGGTGCCTCATAACAAAAAGAAGTTTAATGTCCATGTGCCTTATGAAAATTACTTGTTTGCAGACAAATGAAGGCAAATTACTTGGATACTTTATCACTTTTAGTGAAAGGGAAAAAAAGGCCTCATATATTACAGGTGCATATATATGCTTCCTTCCTGCATATTTAAACCAACAACGATTATAGCAATTATGTCAATTATGTCATATGCAATTCAGATACAATGCACTCACAGTTTTGAACCCGTAAAGGGGCATAAAATTCTCCCCACAAAGCCCCTAATATAAGTAGGTTTATAGGGGGCAAAAGACCAAATTGGTAAAATACATAAGCCCTAATTACAATCCTATCTTAAGAAGAGCACTCACCCTGATAGGGGCGAAGCAACCTCTCTGTGGCTTTCCATAGTATATTACTAGTACACTGCAATCGGTGTCAGATGATTTAACATGTTCCAATGCGTTTCCCCAACTGGTTCATCAGGTGACAAGAGGATAACCACAAAAGTGTAGTGATGACAATAGGTTAACCACAGATAGTATGGTGATGACTTGATAAAGCTGATGACTTCATCACGTCATCACCATACTATCTGGGGTTTAAAACCTATTTGTCCCCAAAATTTCATAACCCACCCCACTCATCGGACATTTAAATCTCTGACCCCGAATATATGGGCCTTTTTTCTCGTTTACAAAATGATAAATTATCGACTTTTTCTGTGGTTTTGCTTGGCACAGGTGTGCTAATTTTTCACAGATTTTGAAAAATTTTTTTTTAAACATTCAATAAAAAGGCTTGTTATTTTTTAACGGGGAAAAACTTTTCTGTGAGCCTTACTAAAAAACCTAGTGTAGCTATATTGTTTATTTTTGTGAGAATTGTCAAATTACTTGGAGACAAATGAAGCTGTCCGCATTCTAGTCCTGCCAGTCTGGCTTGGTTGACATCCTTGATGACAGGGAAAGTCATTTGAAGCTCATGTGCAGGGTGTATTCTTTCAAGTCCCTGTTTCAGATGCCTAAACTTACAGTCTGGTAGTCAGATGGCTAACAAAAATTCAGTAACTAACCTCTCCCAACAGGGTTTATTTGGCAACTGAGGACATACTTGCATGACAAGACTGTGACGAAATAAACCCTCAAATAACAACAAACACCAAAAACATCTAACTAGTTTTTGTCGAACTGTTGGAAAAAAGGTTTTTATGAATGTTGCCCTCTTTATGTGATGTTTATAAAATAATTTTACCTTTAAACTTTTTTTTTTTTTTTTTTTTTTTATAACCCCGATCCAGAGCCCAAAAATTTAAATTTCAATCTGCATTCTTAAGATCAAAGGAACTTCTATATGGATTTGTTTTCCCTAACTCTACTAACCTTCTCATGAAAATGTTTAAAAAAGAAAATTATTTTCATTCCCTTTTCTCTGAAGACTTATTTTTACCTAGTTTTCCTTTTCAACAGGTTTCTAAACTAAGCTTAAAAGAAAACTTCACTTTGGAAATTTTGTAATTGAAATGGACATAATATATTGAGATCGTATGCTTACTTTACTTATCAACATTTAACAGCTTGTGGGTTCAAACAAAGCAAGAAATAATAATAATAATATATAATAATTTTTATTTATATAGCACCAACATATTCCGCAGCACTTTACAATTTAGAGGGTATACATACAGACACTACACATTAAAAGAACTTACAAATGAGACAAAGGTGGAGGACCCGCTCGTGAGAGCTTACAATCTATTATGGTGTATGGGTGAGACAAAGGGTTAAGAAGTGCTCAGTTTACAATGGTCCAGCCATGTTACATAAATAGGAGGTGGTTTACATAAAAGTTGGGTGACCCTGCCACCCTGACAGTACATCTATATACAGATAAGTGCCTGTGAGTTTCCTAGTGTTGGGAGTGACAGATAGGTGTGATCAGGCCCGGACTGAGAACATGCCCGACCGGGCAAAATCCTGGCGGGCCGCGCAGCTGGGACACCCTTGGGCCGCCCGTACGCATCTATTTGATTACGCTGGCACTGCTCACCTTATAGCAGCGCGCCGCGGGAGGGAAGTAGCTGCCGCGACGGGCCGCAAAAGCAGTTATCGCGGGCTGGTACTTGCTTGACATGTGGCCCGCAGCACAACTTTGGCACCCCCAAACACGCATTGATGTGGGCTGCGGCCACTAAAAGGGCACCCGGCCACGCCCGCGACCACAGCTGATGGCTGCCGCCTGCCGCACTTAGCCGGAAATCTGCTCCGCAGCCGCCAACAGGTTAGTCACACTGATAGAGGCGGGCTGCGGCCACTACAGAGGTGTGGCAGCCACCACGCAACAGCTGAGGGCCGCCGAAGTGAGCTGGGATGCTCCGGCAGTGGCCGGAGTTGCCAGCAAGTTAGCAGCAGACAGATATGAGCCGGGCTGTGGGCTGCGGCTACAGCTTTTCATGTACATTGAAATTCTGACATGTTGCTAAAGCAGCAGTCCTATGAAGAAGTAGCCACATCTAGCGTGTTGATTCTTATCGACTGGTTTGCACAGTAGCAGGAATCACTGCATCATTTGTTTCCAAGGGAATCTAGGTCTGACTGAACTGCTATGTGACCACTGAACCTGGACACATTAGGTGGGTGTTTGAGAGGAAATCCAAATAATAAAAGGGAGAAACATAACAGTTACATAATAGCAATATCTGCATATGGTAGAAATATTTTGCATGAGTCCAATGAAAAACATCTGCACGCCTTGCTTGATCTAGTAGAGTAAGTTAATAAATACCCTGTTTCCCCAAAAATAAGACATTCAGAGTTTGGCTTGTTCTGCTAATGTTTGTGATTAAATCACTACAGTATATTAATACATGTTGATTTTTTGTTCAACAATAAATGTGAATTCTTGTTCATGGAAAAATAAAACATCCCCTAAAAATAAGTCTTAGCTTGTCTTTACCTCTATTGAGAGGTAAAGATAGCGTAGGACCACCCGACCTGAGGCCACGTTGTAAGTTCGTGGGTGGCTTAATCATTTTTTGATCAAAAACATGTGAACTAAGAATCTCAAAGTTTTTTTTCATGTATAATAGATAGCATAAATGCTTCTTTAGGGACTTCGATGTAATGTATTGCCCTTTTTTGCAGTGGTGTGCCACTGGTAATGGTGTGCGTGTTGTTATATATATATATATATTTTATATATATATATATAATATATAATATATATATGCCGCAACCCTGCCAGTGATATATATATATGTAATATAGCTATATACTGCCCTTTTTGCAGTGGTGTGCACTGGTAATGGTGTGCGTGTGTATATTATTTCTATATATATATAATATATATATTATATACTATATATATATATATAATATTTATATATTATGCCGCATCCCTGCCAGTGGCACCCAGGTTCACATTGTGTGTTTTTTCAGAAATGTTTTTTGTGCAGAACTATATGTTGTATTTGGCATATATTGCTTTTAATCTATATAGGGAGGAAGGATGCCTCCATTTTGGTTTCCTGCACCCCCGCCCACTTTCACAGGCTGTTATATGAGTGCAGCTTGCAAGGTTGGTGTTTTTTTATTTATTTATTTTTTTTATTTATTTCTCTCTGGATAATGGAGATCGGTTGACCCAATGAGAGGCCTGAATTTGGCTCTATTGAGAGGTAAAGATAGCGTAGGACCACCCGACATGAGATCACGTTGTAAGTTCGTGGGTGGCTTAAACATTTTTTGATCAAAAACATGTGAACTAAGAATCTCAACGTTTTTTTCATGTATGATAGATAGCATAAATGCTTCTTTAGGGATTCCCAATGTAATGTATTGCCCTTTTTGCAGTGGTGTGCCACTGGTAATGGTGTGCGTGTGTATATATTATTATATTATTATATATTATATATATATATATATATATATGTATATATATATATATATATATATATATATATATATATATATTATATATGCGCCATCGCAACCTGCCAGTGGCACCCGGGTTCACTTTTGTCTTTTTTCAAAAATGTTTTTTTGTGCAAAACATACTTGTATTTGCTTTTTATTGCTTTTAATTATGGGGGGGGGACCCTCCTTTTGGTTCCTGCCCCCCCCCCCCCCCACTTTCACGGGTGTTTGGAGTGCAGTTTGAAAATTTGGGTGTTTTTTTTATTTTTTTTTTTTTTATTTCTTTCTCTTGGATAATAGGTCGGGTTGACCCAATAGGGGCACTATTAAAGGGGTAAAAAAGCGTAGGCCCACCCGACCTGAGTCATTTTGTAAGTTCGTGGGCTTAAACATTTTTGATCAAAAAACATGTACTAAAATTCAAATTTTTTTTTAGTATTTTACTTTCTTTAGGAAAAAAATTTAAATAAAGACACTGTTTAAAATTTCGGGGAAACGTTTTTTATGATAACCCCTTTAAAAAAAGCCTCAGTAAAGGGATTTAAATTCAAAGAAAGAGACCAAGCCCAGGGCCCACAAGCTGAAAGGGGTTTTACCCTGAAAAATAACAGAAAAAAGGGACATTATTTACGAAAAAACCATTTTTTATGAACAAAATTAGGTTTTGGTTTTGGGCGTTTTTTGTCCACTGCGTGTAAAATACCAAAAGGAGTGAAAGTAAAAAAAATGGAAAAAAAATTGTAAACAATATAAAATCATTAAAAAAAATCATTCAATGAATTTCCTTTTCCCATTGATAATGTAACAAAGTTCAGCAATAAAAAATGTAAAGGGATATACAGGCAGTCCCCGGGTTACAAACGGGATAGGGTTTTGGGTTTGTTTTTAAATTGAAATTGTATTATGTTGGAACAGGTATATTTATTAAATGAATTTCAGCAAAACAAATTTTTTTATTTTTGGGATGTGCGGGAAAACCGTTTTTACATTTTTTTTGCTTCTTCCTTTTTTAAAGATTTCACCTAATGTTCTGTACCTGTGCACCTGTGGCTCGGGCATTTGGGTTTATTATGGGCGTGACTTATTTTAATGTCACCCCCATAAGTCTCCGATGTAACGGGGGACTAGTAAGTCGGAACGATGTAATGGGGGACGCCTGAAAGGGAAAAGGGGCACTCCTCAACAGCCTACTCAGCTGTCAGGACCAGGGAAGCTTCTGAGTTAAAGTAAACAGTAGTAATTACTGTCTTTGTCTGAAAATCAAAAACAAAAAAACTCTCACGCCCGGGGTTCTGTGCTGTGTGACCTGTGGATGACGTCACTCCCTGCTATTAATAAAACAAAAAGAAGGGGGGGAAAGACACAGGTTGGTCATTTAGGGAACCAGAGAGAGCACGAAGGTAAAAAATCATTGTAGCTTTTTAAAACAAAAAAAAAAATAAAAAACAATCAATATATTTGGAAAACATCTTTATTTAGTTTTCCCCTACATGTTAAAGGCTAACTTTGTTTTGAGACAAACCCCTTTAAACCCCTACAAATTTGTATCATGATTTAAAAAAGGTGTGCACAGGGGCATACCAGAAAATTGAGAACTAAAAAACATTTACAGGAAGGAATTATCCAGAATTCCTCCGAAGTGTTGTGTAAATCCTATTTCAGCTACAATTTACTCAATATGCCCAATTAAAGACATGACAAATACAGCTGTTTCTATGTCCTTTGTAAGTTTAGTCAGGTTGTGTACATGTATGATTGTGATTCAAATAACAATTAGACCACATCCTATGAGTTATCATTCCAGAAATGCAGGTAATATCAAAGGATTCACTAACTTTTTCTTGTAACTGTATATTCTGTGTTAAGTTCCCTAAGGCAACAGCTTTTTCATGAGGTGCTAAGGGGTGGTGGGTACAGAGATAGCCACTTCATCTAGGCCTGGGACCTACATAGCCTATGAAGACTCCTGTTTTATAAATATCATATGGGCCAGGATACAGGTTTTTCATTTTAATGCAAGAAATTTTAAGGAATCTATCGCCAATTTATGTTTTACTAATTAAAATAAGATGCTGAAAATTATTCTTATCTGTTAAACCATTTTTATTTTCTGATTGTAGAACTACTTGTAGCAACATTTAGAGAGATGCTTTACAGCACACATGGGCTGGGAGCCTGTGAACAGGAGAAACCCCATTGACTTCTATGGAGAGTTTTTAGGCATGCCTTTGACCTGAGAAGAAACAATTTGGGGGGGGGGGGGGGGGGGGGGGGGGGGGGGGGGGGGGGGGGGAGGGAGGGGAGAGGGCGCCCGGGTGACTATCAACTTTGTAAGGGGTGGATCCTGTGTTATCATAACTTGCAGGGTGTACTACAGGGGTGCAGAGGTCAGTCAACCTGGCCCCCGAGTCTGTAGGGGCCCAAAAGCCTTCTTTGACAAAAGATGACACCAGTATTTAAAAGGGCACATGGTATTTGGGGGGGCCCCTTTTTATTTTTTTGCACCAGGGGCCCAGGGCTTCAAAATTTAAGCCCCCTGCACATTGGTGTCTCCTTTTGTGTAATCCTGCCTTGATGAAAAGTGGGGAAAACTGAAAATTTTTTTCTTCAGAACAGTCCCCGTTATTAGGCAAGGTCAAAGTGAAAACTGCAGGATTTCAGGGGTTAAAAAAAAATTAAAAATAAAAATGATACTGATATAAAAACTTAAAAGTAAAACACAACCAACAGTTCTTAAAAAATGTTTTTAGCATAAAAACATGGGGTCAATAGGTCACTGTCTGATGACGCATTCCCTTCAAGTAAGGCGTCTGGTTTTCTGCGTTGTTCAATAAGGTGAAGCACTAATATGTAAGTGCTTGATAAATTGCTTTGGGATTATTAATATTAGAGCCCAAATTAGAGGTAAATTATGAGAAAGGGAAAGTCCATCGTTGTTGAAAAGGAAATTTTTCAGCCAATCTGAATGCACTCACATAAAGTATCTTTTTCTTCCCAAACAATAATGTATGCCAGCTCAGAGCAAACTTTTTTGAAGGGCTTTCAATCGCTGAACAAGTTTACATAATTCAGTTTTAAACAGGCAATTAGAGGAGAATGTAATTATGAAGATGGATTAGGGTCAATATTGTTTCGCTAACTGATGAAAGCATAAGCATCAGTTCCATGGAGTATACTAATAGGATGCTGAAGAAAGGTCGCAATAGCTTTTAGATTTCATGTTTCCTGACTTTAAATAAGTCTTGTACAGACCAATCCTAGTTATATGATTACTGTCTCCATACAAGGTGCAACAAAGGTCAACATAGTCTAAACATGAACCATGTGTTCACAAATTGACACAGGAAGCTAAAAAAAAAATATATGTTCAAAGATATGTACCTAAGCCTGGCATGACTATTTTAATCAATATGTGTATTCCCAAAGAAGTATCAATTCTGTAGCATCTTTTTTCAGAATTGTGCTATACTTTCTAGAATTTTATGAAGAAATTGTCAACTGGTCATTACTATTACTGTTCTTAAAGTAGTGTGTGCCTACACAGTCAGACATTGTTAGCATTGATTGAATACACCCTGTTGTCAAGGGGAATGGTCACTCCCAGTTGTCAATGTATTCATGCAGTTCCAGGAAGAATAGCAGAAATGGCACAAGGTAAACTAAATATTATCCAGAATGGTTATTTACTAAAACAATGTCAGGAGTCGTGACAGGTGCTCTTAAAGCTGACCCTTTATTTCAGGTAACTGACAATTTAATGTGTATAGGGAAAAGACGGTACAAGCCAGCCACGGAAAGATCCCATGATACAGTTTTGGTTGAAATACACAATTTCTTGTACTATGTACAAATGAATGGTACTATAAAAAGCTCTTTAAAATGGACTGTAAAATATGTTCAGGATTATACCCGCAATATAGATAATAAAAGTAAGGTAAAAATGCAAAAAAGTGACATTAGGAAAAGTTTTTCCAAAAGCTATATATCACTTATTTGCTAATACAAGTAAAAAACACATTACGTGTTTCCCGTGGACCTGCCACACTTCCTCAGGTGTGAAATGCGTTGTGTGCTTTTTTAATTGCTCACTCTCTGCTCCATGGAAGCCTTCAGCTGTGTGTGTGTCCAGCGTACGCACTTACAGTTGGAGAGACCGCCGGCGCTCCAGGCCCACGGCAGCGGCCTGGAGCCCGGCGAGGTTGGGGGCACCGTCAATTTTATCCGGGGCTTGTGCCCCAGATAAAACTGCCTAGCAAGCCCTGATTTTTATAACAATCTTCTTGGGTATTCATACATAAAAATTTGACCGTAACTATTTACAATGCTTAGTACTGCAGATTCTTGTCATGTAACTGCATTGCTACTGTTCCTGGTAGTGGGACAATCTTTTTCTACTTGTATTCTACTTTTCTCACATTCCGTAATAGCTCATTGTATTATTAGGCTGATTCCCAAGTGAAAGGTCACTAGTTCAAATCAAGGAGCCCCCGAAGATTTTCCAAAAAAAAGAAAAAAGCATCATCCACATAGTGGTCCCTCGGGCCAAGAAAATTCCAAACGCTCATGGGGAAGTGACAGCTGGGAATAATATAAATGAAATCCCATCCATCCATCCCTTGTAAAGCCCAAAAGGGGGACGTCCAACAAAATACAGAGTCAACGAGTTTGCTCAACCAAGGGGCTAACAGTTCTAACCGACAACACGCAAGAATGGGTCAATCTTCTAAGAGTGAGATAACAAATTCATGCAACACCGGGGAAAACCCTTTAAAAGAAATTGGAATGATCGCCCGAAAAAAAGGGGCAGAAGCCCCGTGTCAGGGGTAAGCTGGGGTCAATGCAGACAGGTTTTCAACAGGATGTGCGCTCCCCCCCCTGTACACTTTCTGCTGACAGCTCTGTGAGTGACAGGGGCCCACCACTCCTGACAGGGGGCGAGTGCACCAGCCATGGAGGACCCCCCAGGCCCCTCCCAAACAGCTGCGGGCGGGATCCAGGAAACCCCTTTAAACTCCCCGAAAACTGACGCTGCACCCGGAATTCCTGGGTACCTCGTGTTTTTTGTTTTATTTTGTTTTGCTTTTCTGTTTCCTACCTCGGGCCCGTTTTTCCCGACCCCGGCTTGTCTCCTGATTTTGTGCTTCGCTTTTTCCTTTCTTTTGACCTCGCTTGTTTTCGTTTATTCCTTGGTTCTGATTGGGTTTTACTTCCTATTTGTATTTACCCGGGCGTCTGAATTCTTCCCTTTGACGGCCCCACACTTAGGGAAGCAGGACTGTCGCCCAGTTGCCGTCTGCCGCCTAGGCACACCCAAATTTGGCGGGGCGGGGCTGGTTCCTTAGGGTTCACTGCACCTCCCTTGACGTGACACCTCGACTTCAATCAATCGAGCTCGAGTTTGCAAAAAAAGTATGAAAAATGGAAGATTGGAAACGGATGGTTTGGAGTGATGAGATGAAAGTCAATAACCGGGCTCTGATGGGGGCAAATGGGTTGGGAAGAATCAAGGGAAAAGGGGCGAACGGATAGAGAAATTGGAGGAACTGTAAAGTTTGGTGGAGGAAGCCTGAGGATATGGGGATGTTTCACAGCCAAAGGCGTTGGATACTTGACGAGGATCGATGTTGATCTCAATGCTGAGCTATATGTGAGTATTCTATAAGATGTGTTACTTCATATACTCCAGTACTATGTTTATGAAAAGGACGACATAGTGTTCCAGCAGGACAAAGACCTAAAGCATACATCAAGGTTGGAGAAGGAATGGTTCAATGACAATGATGTAAAGTTCCTGTATTGGCCTCCACAGACCCCAGACCTCAACCCAATCGAACACTTGAGGGTAGAGTTGGAGAAAAAGCTGTATTCATACCCAAGTCCAGTCTGCACCGACGTTGGGAACGTGTAAAAGAGACCTGGGGTCAGATTTTGGTCAAGACATGCTTGAATCTGGTCCAGAGCCCAGAAGGATTCAGGTAGTGCTGAAAACCAAAGGTGGATTTACCAAATATTAACAAAATAATAAAAATTAACATTTTGATTTTTAGGAGCAAAACAGTAACAATGCAGTTACATGACAAGAATCTGCAGAACTAAGCAGATGCTAAATTATTGCAAGTCAAATTTATGTATAAGATAGCTAAGATGATTGTCTATAAAATTATGGTAGCCTCATTTACAAAGCTGTAGTGGATGGTAAGATATGGAGCCAGAAAGTCAGAAGTTCAAAATATTGTTACCACTTTGCTTGTCAGTGTAAGTTCTACCTAAATAGCTTGATTATTGTATCATAAGGTGATAAACAGCCTGGTGTTACCATTTTTACTACAGTAAAGTTATCACTTAAACATGCGCCATGTATGAGGGAGTCAGGAGTCGGAGTCAGGAGTTTGAGTCGGAGTCAGGGAAATTGAGGAGTCGGAGTCGGAGCTTTGGCTTACCGACACCATAGCCCTGACCATACGAGCCAATCTGCATACAATCTAAGGCTGTCAGTTTGCCCAGTTCAAGAAGTCCTCTTTCCTCGTGCACTGTGCCTGTCCTGCCTGCAGCTGGTGTTCTACTGGGCAAGTCCAGCTGTCACTGTTCCTGCCACCATCATTTTTCTCCTATTCCTATACAGGTCATTTACATTAAGTGGGTCTGTAAACAGGTGGAATATGATTTGACATCTTTAATTGTTAGAGGGTCTGTGTACACATCGAGGAACTGGTTTTTGGGTCATCTTTGGCTGGTCTGATCTGGGATTACTAATATTTTAGGGATCTGTATGTAAAAGGGAAAAATGTTATGGGGTCTATATAAAAGAAACATCTGTTCTGGGGTCTTTATACAGGAGATGTGGGGTCTGAAGTCTGTATTGAGGGTTCTGAGCTGTAGTTAGAATGCTCCAATATTCTTTCTGTCAAATCTGAAGGAGCTGCTGGTGGAAGCTTTTAGTAGGTCATCTCATGGCAGTCTGTCAGGTGGTTTATACAGCAGTTTAAGATGGATATAGGAAGAGATTCTGAGCTCTTTTATATATAGGTTTATATGATTTGATGCTGAATTTGTGAGTAAAAAGCAGAGGAAATCTTAAAAGTGAGACTGTAAGTACTACTGGCCCCACCCACGTATCCATTGATTGACAGGTTTTTCTGTAAACAAACCTATACAGGGAAAGCTGTCAATCATTTTATACAGATGGGGTACTTGACATTTTAATAGACTGTTATGGCTGCAAAAGGCAAATTCTCAAAGACAAAGTACAGCAGCACACAGCTAGTACTAAAACCCATACAAACATCAAAAGGGTTGTCTCATCTCAAAGTTTCATAGGATGCATGAATGAAATAATGCTGCTTTGCTCTGTCACTTCCTGGTCAAGCCGTTTGTAATTAGCATATGAGCTCTGTGTATTCAGACTTCTCTGATTATGTTTATTAGTCTAGATTAGCTAAATTACCTTCTACCAGGACAGGAGAAGCTTCTGAGCTGATGTAAACAGTAGAGTAATTACTGTCTTTTGTCTGAAAGATCAGATAACACATAAGCTGTCAATACTGTGTGATGACCTCACTCCCTGCTATCAGACAAACAACAGGGGAGAAGAAGTACACAGGTCGGTTACTTGGGAAACTAGAAAGCCCTCAGGAGGTGATAAAATCACTTGTAGCTCCTTAACAAAAAAGATTAACAAAGCAATATATTTGGAAAACGTCTTCATTTAGTGTTCCCTGCTTTTTGAAAGCTATTCTTTGTAGTGAAATAATCCCTTTAAACTTGGGGAACATTTAAAATCCATTACTGCTATTCTTATAAATGCATACGGTCCTTTTACCTGTTTGCATGAGGTCCAATCAGTGTGAATGAAGTTGCCCTGAATGTATGGTGGATTTGGCCCTATGGAGAGGCATTAGAGTTATGGACCCACCTGATGAAGTTACCTTGACACGTAGGTGGACGTAAGCAATTTGATCAAAATGTGCAATAAAAATGTAATTTAATGCAAGTACAAGGCATTTTAAGTATTCCACAAGTTTAATGATTGTATTGGTTTTAGTGCCTACTGTGCGCAACTGTATTTTGTTATTTACAATACAAGGAGGATGTATTTCTTAAACATTATTTGCATGTAATTAATAAAAATCAAATTATATACACAAGAATTCCCCTTCAAAGAGCATTGAAACAAGACTTGGATTAATAAGCTCGAGATACACATATGGTCATTGTAAGCTACTTGATTGTCTTATTATATAAACTGTACATGTTCTTTTTTGATTACATTGTATGTGTTTCATGCTTTTGTTGCCGTTTTAATTGGAATAAACGTCATTTCAATTATAAAAAATTCCATAAATCCAGCAGAATATAATTTCCCCATGTCTGTAATGCCATGCCCAGTAATAAGTTCTCCAGAAGATTCCAATTAAATTTGTTTTACGGCACCAAAAGGGAATCAATGGATGACAGTAATGGTCAACGGAAGCTGCACATCAAAGACGCTTTCTCTACTTTTCTGGTAAAAAAAAAACTATTGGATTTTTTCCAGACAGTAAACAACAAGATTTTTTACAGAACAAACAAGGTCATTATCATCTCATTGTGAATTCTAGGTTTTATAGATGTATCAGGTGAAGTCCAGACGCATAAAAGCTCTATCCATGACAATAACCAATAAAGTTCATAAACAACATGCTGGTTTCCATTGACACTGACTTTTCCAATGAATAAGAAAGCACTTATCTGTCAGTCTGCAAAAAATTCTGTAATTTGTTAAAAAAGAAAAGCTGTAGAGATCTGACAGAAAAAAACAAATAAGTGTCTCCTCTCATAGTCTCTCCATGTGGAAAGTCATGAAAAATAGAATGCTAAAGGGACATGGCTGCGGTTTCTTGGGCTCCATTGACATTAGGCACAGTGGGATTTCTGCAGCAGCAGGACACCCGTTTTAAGCAGACCATGCTACATGGACATTCCCCCTCATTTAACTGAAAGTAAGAATCCCAAAGGGCTAGAACATAGTGTGATTTTTTTTATTTGTAATGAAAACAAAAAATTGATCCATATTCGTTTCTTCTTGGCCATTTTTATTCTCTGATTGTAAATTTCTCAATTTGGTTGTTTGTATATGATTATGGGGGCAGCCATCATGCCCGAGCTGCTCAAGGCAGCTACATGCACATAGGAGCCTGTGAACAGGAGCAGACCCATTGACTTCTATAGGACAGTTTTCCAGGCATGCTCTGTGACCTGAGAATAAGTCAGTGTGCAGGGAGAGGGGGAGCTGTGACAGCTCCTATTGTGACTGTTGAATCCAGTGTTATCTATACACATTGGTGTCACCTTTTAGTGTAATCCTGCCTGTGCCGATAATGAGGAGACTGCTGAAAAGTTTCCTCTACAGAACAGGAAGTGTCAGACTATTATCAGGTGTTGTGGCCAAAGTGAAAACTACAAGATTCCAGGATTTTTTTAAATATTGATAGTGATATGGGAAATTTAAAAAACCCCAAATTCTTAAAGGAAATTTAACCTAAAAAACATAAGTTAAACAATTGGTCATTTTCGAATGACATATTCCCTTTAAAGAGAACATGTTTGCCACTTCAGACTTAGTAAATCCCTGTGTTCTATGTGCAATCAAAATTCTGGAGCATCTTCTCTTTTAACTCTGTGTTGTCCTGTTCTTCTGTTATTTCTTCTAGACCATTATTACTAAATCTGTCAGATTGGTGTTAACATTCCAGTTTTGGACACCCCCCAATTGGTAACACCCAGCTGAGAGATTCAGTAATACATTTCTAAGTTACAAGAGAAAATGCTCCAGAATTGTTATTTCACAGGGAACACAAGTATTTAAAGAACCATTAAAGGACATATATAGGGATGAGCAAATCGATTCTAACAAAGTGGAATTCGTTTAGAATTTCAGGGAAAATTTGATTCTGAACGAAGCCGAAGTTCATGGCGATTCATGGTAACGAAGCTAAAATGGCTGCGAGCACATGTCGTGATATGGGGCAGAGACCTATGGGAAGGAAGAAAGGAACACCCTCAATGACATGTGCAGACATGAAGCCAATCAGCAGCCAGCCACGGTCTGTGACATCACAGCCCGATAAATACGGCAGCCATTTTAATTTTGCCACTTCTCACTTTGTCTCCTATGCAGAAGCATCTGGCTGTATCAGCACTACATTGCACTCTGTGCAAAATACTTCCGATTATTGAGCTAATTGTGAAAGACCTTCACAAGTGTGTGTCATATACACACCTGTTCCTGAACCAGTATTTTTTATTTTGGGATATTGCAATCTGTGCCCAAGAGTTAATTTATCCTGTTTGTGGGGTATTCTGAGTCAAATCCAGGGTGTGTATTTCTGCCCCATACATGCCTGAAATCCATAAAGTTCAGTCTATACTCTATAGGGTATTTAATTCTTTGGCCAAGAGTTAATTTATCCACTTTTTGTGGGGAATTCTGTGTCAAATTCAGTGTTTGTATTTCTGCCCCATAAACGCCTGAAATCCATCAACTTCAGTCTGTGGGGGTATTGTAATCTGTAGTTGAGAGTTAATGTATCCACTTTTTGTGGGGAATTCTGTGTCAAATCCAGTGTTTGTGTATTTCTGCCCTACACACATCTGAAATCCAGCCAGTTCAATCTGTTGGGATATTGCTATCTGTGGCACCTCTTTCTATGATGCTTGAGAAAAAGCTATTCCTTCCTGGAAACGTTGCAGCGGGCGCAGACACCCTCAGCCCGGTCTCCTAGCGTCTCTCCTACTACTTTCATTCGAATGAAGTCTTGGAAGGACTATGGACTCAGTTTGAAACGGCTGTCTACCGCAACAAATCTAAGCATTCATCTTTCATGCTTATATGTTTTGGAAAAGCTATATGATTTATATTTAAGCTAAATGGAAAATTTAATAAAGCGATTAAGAAGCTTTTATATAACGGCAGCAACAGCAGCAGCATCAGGCCGGAGAGTGGCACAATGTCATAATTTTGAGGTGGCGGCAGCTAGGTGACATAATGAAGAGGTGGCAGTAACAGCAGCTCAAACAGAGGGGGACATGGTGCATAGCGGAGGGAAAGAGCATGAGGGACCTGAAATGGGAAGGGTTGGCGCTCATCGAAGGCAATAAAGGCCAGGAAGAATTGGGGGTAGGTGGCAATTCCGTCCTGGGAAGATGGTGGGTGGGAGAAGGGGCAGTGGCAGCAGATGTGGGCTCAGGTGGTGGTGATCAGAATGTGCTGTGGAGGTAGCCAGAAGAATCCAGGGTTTAGGGTTGTCCGGTGCTGCTGCGGTGGGTACCTTCCTCATAGGTGGGGAGAAAGTGTTCAACAATCAGACTGGTTTTCTGCCCATGGAGCTGTTTCTGTCCCACACCCCCAAACCCCTAAGCAGGATAGCAGTTAATGAAGGGTGAGGATTCCCCCCCCCCCCCCCCCCCCGGTCAGACCTGCTGGATGATGGACGACTATGGCGCAAATAGGCAGCTGCCAACTGACTACATAGGATGTCTCTATAATACTTGAGTTTGTCCTCCTTCGGCAGGTGAAAAAGACCCCCCTTTTGGACTTGTACGGGGTTTCCCAAAATGGTGGTGGCAAGAAATCACCCTCTGTTTGGGTGTTGACTATTCGGGTCATACCCCGGCAAATCAGATGCAGCGGGCCATTGCATTGTGCCCCCTCTCCACTCCTTTTGGGTCATTGCTTGTTTTCTTCTTCCCCCTTTCCTCTAGGTTGATCGCTCCACCTCTCCCGTCACCTGAGTAGAAAAAATCACTAATTTCAAAACA